>NHNW01000081.1:0-140519 GCA_002786025.1 Zasmidium citrigriseum
TATAGTTTCTAACGGAGTATATACTAGTCGTCCGCCCTAGTATAATACTACTCGTACTACCTAGTTTACTCGTCTAGTAATAGATTAAGGAGCTCTACGACTTTACGATATACGACGAGTAGTTTATTATTATTACTACGACTAAAGAGTAGGAGCTATAGATATCGAAGAAGAAGAAGCTAAGTAGGTAGAAGAAAGTATATTATATCTCGGACGTTATACGTAAGGAACATAAGATAGATAAGATACGAGTATATACTAGGAGCCTCGGCCGCGGCTATATTAAGGACGGTAGAGTTATAGTCGCTACGTTAGTATATTAGTAAAAGGTCTAGGGCGAGACTATAGGCGTAGCGGCGCTATAGTAGAGAAACATTATCGTTATCTCTAGCTAGGAAAATATAGAGAAGTAGATTACCTACGTCGATTACTCTATAGGAAGGGTATATACGAAGAACGTAAACGGTATTATTGGCGCTATATTTATTAACGAAATGCATATCTATAGTAACTACTAGTACTCGCTCTAGAAGACGCTTAGTTCTCTACTAGGATACCCTCCTATCGTTAGCCTTAGCGCTACTCCGTACCGCTTCCCAAATAAGCTAGCTACGATTACTATAGCTAGCTACGCGCGGTATTATAACTATTACTAGAATAAGAGCCTTAAGACGGTTAAGTAGAATAGGAAGAACGTCGTTATTACAGACCTAGCGGTTTAGAAGAGCGTCTTTACTATTAATACTAGTAATTAGTTTTCTACCGAGACTAGCGCTACTATTAAGAACTATACGCTTAAGCTTAAAGACGATATTAACCGTCGAACTAAGAAGTAGTTAAAAAAGGCTATATAGGAGGTTATTAGAGCTAGCGCTTAATTAATATCTATAGCTCTCTAGGGCGCTAGTAAGTTTATAAGCGAGGGTAACGCTAGTAATAATATAGACCCGCTCGAGAAACTAGATAAGTCGCGAAACGAGTTTACTAACTAGCTCTAGTACTTATAGATATATATCTTAAGGTAAGATATATAGAACCTAAACGGTAGTAACGGAACCTACCTATACGTTAACTATCTTACGAATACCTATTTCGATCTCTACTTACGATAGCTAAAGGACGTCGCTAATAAGCTAAAGCCTATCTTTAAGCGAGACTAGCCGAAGAAGGACTTCCGAAAGTTCTTAGGTTATATATAAAAGTAGTAGATTATCTAGCTATAGCTAGAGCTAGAGTTATAGGTCTAGAAAGACCTAGTACTATACGACGAGATTAACGGCTACGCTAAGAGGTATATAGCTAAGGTCTTAGGTAAGGAGAGGGACCGAGCCGTCTAGCTTAAGAAGTAAGCGAAGGGCGAATTGTCCGAGGACGAGGAAGACGATAAACCCCTAGGATCGGTATTTATAAGATAGTATACGCTACTACTCTATACGACTACTAGCGGTAAGACGATTATAGAGATTATTCGCTAAGCCCGCTCTTAGAAGAACTATATAGATTTCTTCCGTAAGCTTACCTTCGTTAGCGTTAAGCTATTTAACTACTTCTTACTCGAGACGATAATTAAGTATATTATCGATTAGTAGCTCGAGCTAGACCTATTACCTAGGATAGAATATATTAGCTTCCTTAGACTAAAGATAACGAAGGAGGCTACTAATTAGGTATTAGTAGACTTTCGTATAACTACGCTAGTTAAAGAGGGATATAGTAATACGCTATTCCTTCTCCTTAGTTATATCTAGCTTTATAAAGCTAGAGTCTAGTTTACTCTAGTAGACCTCGTCGTATAATTAGATTAGTAATAGAAGGCGATCGATAATATCTAGGTATCTAGCCGTCCGAATCGTAACTAGCTAATCTAGCTAGCCGAATTTATAGAGAGCGTTCGTCTAGTTAGCGTTAGCGAGTAGTATAACTTAGGAGAGATATTAACGACGTAGTATAAGAAGTAGAGAGTAGTATTTAACTAGCTAAACTCGCGGATAGGGAACGTAACGCTAGAGGATAATATCGATATAGTAGATTAAGTATAGTACGTCTACGCTATAAGTAGAATAAGTCGATAAGTAGTACCGTATATCTAATATCTCGATTACCCGCTTACGAGTTATAGCCTCTATTATCTAGCGTAGTAATCTAAAAGTCTTATATTAGCGGCGTCGATAGCGTAGAGATAGATAACGGAGCGCTATATATATAATAACGCTACGTAAAACGGTTATAGCGTACTAAGCTATAGCTTCCTACTACTATATATACGCGCTACTATAATAATACGATAGAACGCGTCTCTATTAATATAATTCCGAGCGTTATAACTATTTACTATCTACTACTATAACGATAGAACCTATTCGTAAGTCTTACTCGATAACTACTCGTACTAATCGTCGTTACTAGTATAGGATATAATATACGACTTATACTATTAAAAAGAACCTCGAGCTTAACGATACTAATTATACTAGCTTCTATACTACTATCGAACGTATTACTACTACGAGGGGCTAGATATCGAATACTTTTAGATCGATTATAGAAAAGGAAATAGTATAGAAAGAGTTACTACGGCTATTTCTAGCGGACGAAGAGGCTTATATATAGTTTCCTAATACTCTTATACTACTAGGGAAGTAGGCTAGGTAAGAGGCGTTTAGTTATCTCGTAGTAAAGATTTATACTAACTTTAGATAGCGGTAGCGCTAGAGAGATACTATATTACGACTATACGATACTATCGATATATTATATCTATCTAGACGGCTAGAGTCTAAAAGTCTAGCCTTAAGAGAAGAAAGGAGAGAAAGGATACGCGAGCTATTAATACTATAAGCTATATTAATAGAATAGTACGATAAAATAGTTAAAATCGTATAAAAGAGCGGCGAGACTAAGCCTCTATATTAGCTCTATAAACTCGTAAGAGGATAGCTGTAGCCTACTTCTCGCGGATAGATAGTAATTAAGGATTTAGATTTCTCCCTTTTCCGAGATCTACTATAGTTAGATTACTAGTTCGATCTAATAGAAGATTATATAGGATAGGGAAAAGGCGAATCTATAACGACTTTATACCTTACGACGATCGATAATAAGCGGTAGTAGAAGGTAGTTATAGCTCGAATAGTTCGAGAGGACTAGTACCTCGAATTCGTTATCGTATAGCGAGGGATTATAGGTTAACGGTATTAGTATATAGTATAAACTAAAGGGTAAAGGTCTTAGTATTCCGTAGGCTAACTACTTTATATAGTTACTTATATATAGCTTCTTATCTTACTTATCTACTTCCCTACTCTCGCGGCCTATTCTTACTATCTATTAGAGAGCTCTAATACTCCTTCTAGGCCTAATATTATCCGTTACGTCGGCGTAGATATCTAAATATATATCGTAGATAGCGTTAATAGCGCGCTAGGTATACGTATAGTAGCGCGTTAAAGCTTAACGCGCTATTAACGCTACGGGAGTAGGGGCTTAGCGATAACGCGTACCCTCTATTAATAACGCTTATATAGTATTATATCGGTATATATAATATACTATCGCTCTTAACTTCGGATTAAAACCCTCTATATATAGGCTATCTCTATACGATATACTAGGCGTATAGAAAGTATTTCTATCGCCTAGAGGGCGTATAGAGACACCTATAAACCTATAGCGCTACTAACGACCTAGAACGTATAATCTATATCGACGACCTAGTAGATAGTCTAATACTTAATATAGATATACTAGCCTAGGCCTAGCTATAAGTTAGAGAAGAGGATTACGGATAGGAAGGGTTAGAAGTTCTAGAATAGATACCGTTTAACGCTAAAGAAGACAATAAATAAGAAGAGTTAGAACTTCTAGATTAGGTACCGTATAACGCGGAAGAGGATAACGATAAGATACTACTACTATAAGGGCTATTTAATACCTATACTAGGGTTAACGACAACTTATAGGATAGAGAGGTAGCAAGTAGAGTCTCTAGTACTATAAGACTCTATAACGTCTAAGATAGTATAGATATAGGCGATACGACCGACGATAATAGCGAATCTATCTACTCTAGTAGCTCGATTCGTATAGGCCGTAGACGGCTCTCTATAGTAAGTAATCCGGATAACTATAATATTATAATATTTAAAGAGAGTACTAGAAAGAAGGTAGGAACGTAGCTTTACCCGTACGTTAGATATTATTATAGTAACGGCGATAACTAATACTTTAATATAGAAATACCGTATATACTAGACGATTATTAGACGAAATAGGTATATTTAACTCCCTATTCGACTCTTCTTTCGTAAGATAGCTACTAGAAGAGAAGGTATTAGCTAAAGTAATTACTCGCCTCCTTATAAATCTAGTACTTAAGCCTCTTTACGAACTACTAAGCTAGTAGAATCTAATCGAGCTTAAGGATAAGATAGAGTAGATAGGTAGCTCTTTATTAGGGCGATTAGGCTAGTAGTAGAGAGGTAAGATATTAGTAGCTATAGGATATAGTACCGACGGAGCGATAAGGTATCTATTTAGGTTTCGTTCGCCGCTAGATAGAGTTCGTTTCCTTATAGGCTATAACGGATTTAAAGATAACCTAATATACGCCCTATACCGGATAATAACAAAATAAGAACCTAGGAGCTAGATCTATAGTAAGATAGCGTCTACGGACTAGTAGTAGCGGATATAAGATTCGCTTAGTATAGATAGCGTAACGATCGTACCGATTATTATTATAAGTAATAAGACGTAGGTAACGAATTACTAGGGAAACCTTACTTCGTATCTAGTATATATAATAATTAGTAACCTTCCGGAAGACGTACGGTACTTAAATAACCGCCTAGCTAGTATACTCTTAGCCTAGCTACTAGTTATTAAGGATAGGGACCTCGTTACCCGACTCTAGGTACTATACGACTATATAAACTAACTATTCGACCCTATCCGCCGACTTAGATATGGAGACGGAGTAGATATTAAGTATATAGACGGCTATATATAGCGATACTTCCCTATTATAGTAGCGATATCGATTAATTACGAGGAGTAGGTTAAGATAGTATATGTTAACTCTCGAAACTACTATCCGCTATATCTTATCTATCCTAACTAGCGCGAGAACCTCGAAATTATAGCTAAATAGCGTACGTATAATAATACTAAGCGCTAGTAGAGGAAGTAACGGTACCGCTAGTCTAGGGCTAGTAAAGGCGACTAAAGTAAGAAGAGGAAAAGTAAGGCCTTATACGAGTCGGACGATAAGGACGATCTAGTATAGGATATCTATAATATAGAAAACTTTACGTAGGGATACCCTAAGGTAAATATCTATAAAACGCTTATCGTTAATATCCTATACTAGCTACTAAAGGGAGTACTTTATTATACCTTAACTTAGACGACGAAGCTTTTAACGGAATAGATACGGAAACGTACTACTAAAAGGGTTAAGCGCTAGATAGCCTATAACCTAGGCTAGAGTATAAAAAGAGGTAAGGCCGCTATACCTATAGAGGCGATTACCGATATTATCGACTAACGGTTTATATCTATACCGCTATACCCTAATACTAAGGTCTTCCGCTATTTCTCCGAGGTTAAATAGTAGACGGATAAAGAATAGAAGAGCCTACTCCGATAGATATTACTAGTATTTACGCCGCTATTAATAGAAGCTAATTAGATACTAGCCTTAAATTTTATATAGGCTATAGTAGACTTTATCTTATTAGCTATATACCCGAGCTACGATAATAATACCCTACGATATATAGACCTAGTATTATTCCGAATAAACGAGCTTCGGGATATGTTTTTATACTTCTAACTATAATATAGCGATAAAGAAGGGGAAAAGGAAAGATACTTTAATTTCCCTAAGTAGTATACTATAATATACTATCTAGAGATAATCTAACGATTCGGTAGTACTACTAGGTAAGAGACTAGATTATTCGAGTATAACTACGTTAAATATATTAAGAATACCTTTAAGCTTACTAATAAGAAGAATAGTTAGGAGGACTAGATTATAGACGCTAAGAAGCGTAGGATAAACCTTTAGACCCGCTTCGACGATACTCTACTCTTTCGAAGGCTAACTCGGACTAAAGAGCTAGAATATTTATTAATACCTAATAGACCGACTTAAGTAGTAGATATCCCTAGTACGTTCGGATAGCCGAGGAAGACGTTAAACGTAGGCCTCCCTATTAATAACGACTACTAGAGAATAGTCGTAGAGGTAGAATCGATACTTAGTAAGACTAAAGGCCGATATTTCCGTAGAGTAATAGCTACGTTCGTACGCGAGAATCGGCTACCTCCTCTAGTAATAGCGTTAGCCGAAGGCGAGTATAGACGGCCTAATCTAGATAAGATCGTAGAAGACGACGAATAGGTACTACTACTCCGTTTAAAGTTCTATTTATCCGCGAGGTATTAGAAAAGGACGGGTAAATCTCGATCTAATCTAGACGCGGTAGAGTAAGACTTCGTCCGATATATATATTTATAGTAGAGAGTTTAAAGCTACGAGAGATACGACTAGATATAGGTATAAGAGTATACTACTAGTATAGACGATACGGCTAAAGATATACTATTTAAGGGTATACTACCCGCCTAAGTAAAACTAATCGTTATAGTAGAGGACTAAGCGTTAAGCGTTAATAGTAAAGGTATAGGTACCGAGAAGGATAAGGATAATACCTAGTTTACTAGTCGCGCTCCTATACTAGAATATACTAGGGTATTCGTTAAACTATACTAGCTAAAGGAGAAGAATAGCTTAGTAGATAAGATATATAGTATAATAGTAATTAAGCGTATACTATTAGTACTAGTATACGGCCTCTTATAAGGTAGATAGATATATAAACTCTCGTATATTACTTATACTATCTATATAGTACTAGTCGATAAAGCCGAGCTAGATAGAGACAAGTTTATTAATAATACGGCTAACTTCGAGACTTATAATATATTATAGAATATAGAGTAGGAGGCGGAGGTCGCTCGAGTAGTAGTAGACGTACGCTCGTAACGCTAATCTAGATTATAACTATATATCGCTCTATAGAAGCGCTTTAATATTAGTTTCGAGTAGCGTATATATATTAGGCGGCGTAAATATATATATATACCGCGGCGTAATTATATCGAGTAGCGTAAGGACTACGAGTAGGCTAAGCTACTTAGCGCGTTAACGCTACGCCTTACGTATATCTTTACGCTTCTCGAACTACCTTAGCCCGCTTAGCCTACTTAGTATCCTTAACTACGCTCGCCTTTTAGGTTTTCTAGACGAAAGCCTACTACCCCTATAGCCGCTCTTACTCTTAATCTAAGCTCTATATCTACTACCCTAATAGACTCTAAGGGTTTAAAGAAGGCCGCTAATAATGTAGCTATCTTAAGTACCTCCTTCGGCTCTAGTAGTAATAGTAACGTTATATAGATAGAAATTAAGCTATAGAAGGCGATTAAGGTAGCTTCGATATTACTAGACCTCTATAACCTTCTACTAGCTAAGAACGACGATCTACGAAGGTTACTAGGTAATAAGAGCTATATAAAGAGTAAGGCGATAAGGAAGGTAATTAGTAAGGGGCGAGTCTTCGATAACGAGACTATCGAGCTCCTTATTACTACTAAGAATAATAAGGAAGCTACTAAGGTAGCTACTAGTAAGCTAAAGGAAGAAATTAAGCGACTAGTAGTATAGAAGGCGACTAGGTTAGACGCTTTAAAATTACTTAGTAGTAAAGCGAGGGTATAGCGAGTAATTACTAATAAGAGCTATATTATAGCTTAGAGGGTATATAATTAAGTAGCAAAGGCCGCTAGTTACCTCTTAATAACTAGATAACTACTAGATCTAGAGTAGTAGCAAGAATATTAACTTACCGCCGAGTTACTCTACGATAAGATACTATCTATTAGAGCTACCTTATAGTAGTAGAAGGAAGCTAAGGAAGCGATTAAAGTAGTAAGGGAGGTATAGGAGGGTAAAACGAGCAATATTAAAATACCTAAGAGAAAGCGTAATACTATAAGGCGGATTAATAACGAGGCGGCTACCTTAGACGATATTATAACCTCTAAGATAGTAGCTCTAACTAGTATTATCGTAGTAGACGAGAGGATTAAGTAAGAGGGCGCCGAGGAGATTAAATATAAGCCTAAAGAAGTACCTAATAATAGCGAGTAGCTCTACTCTTAACTACCTCTAGAGCCGTTTAACGAGGATCTATACTTAGGCTCCTTATATTAATATATAGATTCTTCGTTATAGGCTAAGATAGATACTATAAGCGATAGCGCCTATAAGCTAGTTTAACGTATAAACGCGTCTCTTAAACGCGAGAATTACGTAATAATTATATAGAGTTTCTTAGCCTCTAATTAGCTACCGCTAGAAAGGGCGGCAAACGACGAATTAGGCTAGTTTTAAGGTTTTAAAAGGGGTATATTAGCTTAATAGCTTAAGGATACTTAGAGGCGGCTTTAAGCTACTTTACGATAGTCTAGTACTATACTACTACTATATAATATTATAATATTTAGTACTAGGTTTATATAATATATATTTAGTCGATCCTATATATTCCTTTATAATATATAGGTATTAGTAGGTTATAGTATTAATAGAGGGTAAAATCTATATATTATAGCCGTATCTACTAATAAATCCGAGTTATCCGAGCTAATACGAGCTCCTCTTCTACTGTACTTTATACAATTGTTATACTACGTAGATATATTACTTTAACTTCGTTTTAATTTTATATTACTTAGAAAGGTAAGTACTATATAGATAAAAAAAAATTAAAGAAAATAGATCGCTCTACGTAGTGCAATAATTGCCTAAACTACGTGACGAGAGGAAGCTGTAGCGCGCTTAGTTAGGCTTAGCGTGGCCGACTGGCTGTGCGGCCGACTACCTCCCGGGAGATGTTAGGCCCCAGAGGTCGATCGTTCTGGGAGTAGAACTAGCGAGCCAGGGCGTGAGTTATCTCACAAGCACTTCCCTCTTCCGACTTCGAAGAATGCGACATCGTTCGTCCTTCAACAACCTATACAGTCACAGATGCGAAACTGACATTCATCGAGATACCGCATAACAGTATCGTATATCCAAAGCATGGCCACATTCCCCTCCCTCGCAATCAATGCACACAAAAGACGCATTGATGACATGCTCTCCGCCATCCAGCAGCGACTACGCGGTCAGCAGAGAATCCTTCATAAGGCTGAAGGAGCAGCGCAGCTACTACCCATGCAGTCTGAGTAACATTATGTCAAGGATCTTACTGGCTGCTCTACCAATGGAGTATATTGTACGGTGGTACGCCGAACGCTAGTCTCTCTCCTCCAGGAATCAGAAGCATTAGGGTCCGAAAACGCTTGAGGTATGTATTGATCTCAACTCTCGGGTTTTGAAAAGATGCAAGACCTTACAATTCCGTAACAATGCCCGAACTACTATCTCCAACAACCATCCTCATTCTCCTCGCCTTCACAACATGTCTCTACCTCCTCTACCGCACCGCCCTCCCCAAACCCCTCCCCGGAATCCCCTACGTCCCCGGCTCCGAAAAGTCCCTCCTAGGAAACCTCCCCCTCGCCCTCACGCACCTGAAAACCCACGGCCGCTTCAGCAGCTACTTCTACCAACCCTGCTCCGACCTCCAAGTCCCCCTCCTCCAAATCTTCATGCGCCCCTTCAGCCGTCCCTGGCTCCTCCTCTGCGACGGCCGCGAAGCCCAAGACCTAATGACCCGTCGCGCGCACGAGTTCGAGTATGCGGACTTCGCGATTGATCTGCATCGGGCGGCGTGGCCGGAGACTCTGGCGAGTTTGAAGACGAATGAGAGGTGGAGGGCGAATCGGAGGATGATGGGGGAGACGGCGACGTCGAGGTTTATTAATAGTGTCGGGTTGGAGGCGATGTATAAGGGGGCGGAGGAGCTTGTGGAGTTGTTGAGGGTTAAGGAGAGGTTGGCGGGTGGGGAGGCGTTTGATATTAGGGAGGATTTGAAGAGTGCTACTGCTGATATGTGAGTTTCCCAGACTGATCGTCACAAAATGGGTTCTTCGCTGATCTGTTTCGCCAGTATCTGGACATTTTCCTACAACGGCAATCTCGGAGCCGTCGCCTCCCAAATCAAAGCCTTGACCGCTTCCAACAGACTCTTGGACCAACAAACCCTCGCCTCCAAACTTCCAGACGTCCTCAAAGCCATCATCGAGATCTCAGAAACATCTCAAATCCCTCTCGAATCACCACTTGGAATAACGCACCAAAAGCTCGTCCTCAGACTCAGTCCCAAACTCCGACGTGCCACCGCGGTCCACGATGCACGGTTAGAACACGAAGTCCAACAAGCCGCGCAACGTCTCTCCAAAAACGACCTCCCTCCAGACGAAAGCGCCATGGCCTCAATGCTCAACAGACTCCAAAGCGTCTGGGGCGAGAACATCCCTCAAGCCGAGCTAAAAGCCGTGCAAAATGAACTAGCATTAATGATGCACGCCGGACAGAAGACAGTCGCAGATACGTCTGCGTGGGCAATCAAGTATCTCGCTGTGCATCAAGTAACTCCACCCCTTGCCTTCACCTCCTCCGCCTACTAACATTCACCAGGACATCCAAACCCGCATCCGCGCCGAACTCCTCTCCACCTTCCCCAACCACCCCTCCCTCCCAAAAGCAACCCTCCCAACAGCCACCCTCCCCCACACCGACGCCCTCGCCCACGAAGTCCTCCGCCACATGCCCATAATCCCGTGCCACATCCGCACAGCCCTCATCGACACGCAACTCCTGGGCCACTTCATCCCCAAAGGAACCTCAATTTTCATGCCGCCCATAGGACCATCCTTCACATCCCCCGCTCTGCCCATCCCCGAAGACAAACGGACCGGTAATGCGGCGTCTCGGATGTGGAGTCACAAGCATGAGGATCTGGAGGTCTTTCGCCCGGATCGCTGGATCGATGAGAGTGGGAAGTTTGATGCGAGGGCGGCGCCGATGTTGACTTTTGCGGATGGGCCGAGGGCGTGTTTTGGTAAGTTACCGTCGTTTGAGCAAGGGGAGAGGGGATGGGTGAGCTGACTTATGGCAGGGTCCAAGTTTGCTATGTTGGAGCTGAGGGTTTTGCTTTGCATGATTATCTGGCATTTCGAGATTCTGGAACTGCCGGAGGCGTTGGTGGATTTTGAGGCGAACGATTTCTTGACGATTGAGCCAAGGAATACGTTGGCCAAGCTCAAGACGATTGACAGGTCGGCTTGAGAAATAGGCACCGGACCAACTATATCAAGTGACAGCCTCGACGCCCAATGAAAGAATATAATAAAAGCGTCCCTCGCACCAGCCGCACTCCAACACGCCCAGAACACACGCATTGTGCATGACAGGGATCCTCAGCCATGTTCGCCAAGGTACACAGGAACATCACAGCCTGCAGTACCTTTCGATAATAGCACATCTTCCCAATCAGCCGCTCGCCATATCTCACGTTGAGTACATATCTGACTCTCTCCCGTAACCCACTCGAGCCCCTTACCATCACTCCAAAATGACAACCCTCAACCGCAGTACGCCCCATCACCCACCCACCCATTCTCAAACCCCTAACAAACCCTCCAACAGCAACCTGTCCCTCCCCCGCCATCTCCGCCCCGAACCTCCCACCCTGGTGGAACGAAATCCCCACGCCCCTGTGTGGTTCCAACTCCCAAACCGATATTCCGCTACAAAATCTCTCAGGTACCGCCAAACCCTCACTCATCCTCTGGCCGTCAACTGATAATGCCTCTCAGCATGCTGTGAACCCAATACAATCCAGGAAGCCGAAGGCTGCTTCATCTACTGCCAACCGACAAGTCCCACAATCGGTGCTCTGGGCGAATGTGCGCTACTGCAGACGAATGTGACGAGTCCTGTGGCGAATAACTGTAATGATGCACATAGGGAGGCGGTGGAATCAGGGGCGGTGAAGTTTGGTGTTTCCGGCGTGTTGATGCTCTCTCTGCTGTTGATTAGCTTGTACTAGTAGCGTTCGCTCTTGGTTCCATGTTGCTCGATACCCCTACCTCCAAATAGAACTGCACAACACCCTGCTCCCTTCTGACGGGCAAGGCTCAAGTTGCTTCGAGGATTGAAAAGGAGTAGTTCTTGAAGCTGATTGATGTGTTCATTGACATTTCATTCGGGCTGGTATCATCATATCGTCACCGGCGCACTAAGCACCTTCGACTCCTCCAATCCAGGAGTGACTAGCGCTTCCCTGAGTCCATCGAGTCCTTTCCCAGACTCGCCGAGACCGTCCAAAGCATCCAACGCCTGGAAGCCATCTTCCACAACCCATTTCTGTGGCGACTTCTGCAGGACTTCGCACGAAGCTCCTACAACGAGCAAGCCGGGTGGCCGGCTACCCTCCTCTTCGACGGCGGCGTTGACGTGCTCGAGAGTTGTCCGGATGACGCGCTGGTCGGGGCAAGATGCGCGCTCGATGACTGCGCAAGGTGTCGATCCGGGATACGGTGATGTTTGGTGTTCGACGAGGCTGGTGATCAGATCCTGCAATCGATGCAGTGTCATCAGGAAGACAACGGTCTGGTTTGGGAGGAAGGCGGGCGGATTAGGCGCAGCACCCTTTCGTCCCGTGCCAGTGCATATCAGAATCTGATCACTGACAGATCGATGCGTGGCAGGTATTTGAGCGAAGAGCGGCGCGCTGAGTGAGGATGTAATCCCCGGTAAGACAATCGCTTCGTGGCCATGTTCGCGGAAGAACGCCACTTCTTCTGCGCCTCGGCCATACAGGTAAGGGTCTCCCTGCTTCAGTCGAAGGACCGTCTTGCCTTCTTTCAATGCTTCCAGACCCATTCGATGCAGCTCATCTTGCGCCTGATCCGCATTCCCAGGGAACTTGCGTGCGATCTGTATAGGTGTCCGACGAGGCACCAGATCGAGTACAGGGGCAGGTACAAGCTTATCGGCGAGGATGAGGTCCGCACTGCGAATCGCTTTCAGAGTCGCAGTGGTGAGAAGATCAGGATGGCCAGGTCCAGAACCAGCGAGGATGATTCGACCACGATTTCGCCGGGCGTCCAGGGCAGCAATGCTCAGCAGCGGCTTCTCGTCGTTACTTTGTGGGGAGAGAGTTTCTTCTTTGTAAGCTTGGAGTATCTGGTCCACGTCCTCGTCTGTAATTGCCGCCAGTCGTCGTAAAGGCCAGTATTCGCAGATCTGGGCGAGCCATCTCATGCGCCTGGCTTTCGCTGCCTCTGCGTCGGATGGTAAGACGAGCTTGTTGAAGGTGGAGGTCTGTCCAGCGTCTTCGTCCTCCGCTTCCAAATCGGCGCCAGATTCGTTGGCATGATCTTGTTCCCAAATCCGTCTTCGTACTGTGCCTAGTCGTTCGACTGCAGAACCGAGATCTTGTGGCAAAGCTGCTGCAATCTCTCTTCGTATCCGTGATGCAAGCTTGCAGCCTTTGCCTGAAGTTGTCACGCCAATCTGTAGCGGTCCTGACGAGTGCGTTGACAGCAATGTGAATGTGCAGAGGTTCGGTGCATCCGCCACATTGACCGGTATCCGCAACCTCCTGCATAGCGTCGATATCGTCGTACTGAATGGGCTCTTGCCACCCGTCGTGACAAAAACAGCATCCACGATGTGGTCTACCTCTTCTCTTCCCAAGCTCGTCAAGTCTGTCTCTTCGAAGTCCCGCTTGATCCATTGTACAGCACCCTCTTCGATCCTCTTTGCGAGACCGTAGTGTAGGTTGGCGTTCTCAGGCGCGATTAGGATAGGCTTGGCTCCGACCTCGAGTGACTTGCTACATCTTGCGCCAGCCAGTGGGTTCGATCCAATGACTAAGTGGACATGTGCAGTCGAGTCCACTGCAGTTAGTAATGCAGGCGACATGCTCGGAGTCGGACTCGATGAACAATGAAATCTCCAAGAGCGTTTCTTGAAGGCCAACGACAGACTGAGGTAGTCTGAGAACAGAAATGTCGTGTCGCCACGGAAGACCTCAACTTAAGAGAAGTGGTAGGTGGTACTCAAGCGGGCCAGTCGCGTTGTCGCATTGTAATCATCAGCATATCTTATCGGAATTTCTCTGGGCGGATTCGCTTAGCCTTCCGCAATCGGCGGGCCGCGGAGAAAGCCTTTTTCTTTCACATGGCGTGCTTGCTGTGGCTGATGAAAGATCCATGATAAATCGATGTCGGCGGAGATGCTGAAATCCATGTTGTAGCGTGGGAGGTCATGGTGGTTGTTGATGTTCAACCCTCTTCTTGCTCTTTGCCCATGACCACGTCAAGAGCCCGCCTCGAGAGAGCAACATTTCGCTCCAGAGCACCCAATTTGGCCATGGCAGCCATCAGACTCGGGTCTTGACTCTCGACTCTGACCTTGTCTCGCACTCGAACTTCTTGTCCTTTGTATGCGAACACCTCGTGTGCCTCGTCGTGGAAAGCCTGCCTGGTTCCACCCAATGCTGTTGCCAGTCTTTCTCGCAGTGAGAAGCCGCTGTATGACTGTCCACCAGCACTTGCGTTGAGCGATAAGGGCGTGTTCGTGCCAGTATTGGGATATGCGGTCTCGAGAGTTCGAACGTTCAGAAGGACTGCTGCTTCGGAGATGGAAAGGTGGAAGGACACGTTGCTCGGTAATGGTGGATTGAATGCATTTTCATCGATTGAGTCCTCGTACCATGGCTTTTGGTTTTCAGTCCAGCCTTTCAGCGCGGACTTTGCTTCCTGGATGTTGTCATGAAGGAGCTTGAGCTGGCCGGATATGAAATTCGCGTTCGTGCTGTCACCCGTCCATCTTGTGGCATCTACCACATCCAAGCAGGCATTTATGAGTGTTCGCGTAGTCGTGAGTTGCTCCAGTACGATGGTCGGGGCAGTCGGCAGGTTCGATATGGTCAGCTTGTAGCTGTTCTGGCCGCGCGGTGGAGGTAGTGAGGGCAGCCGCAGCTGCACATCGCCCTTGACGATGCGCGTGCCTACTCTCGTGATGAATCCCTTGAGGTTCTCCGACCTGAGCGAAGACAGCACCAACGTGGACCCGGGCTCTTTGGGTGCAAGCAATTCAGCGCACTCATCCAGACCTTCTTTGAGCGAACGAAGAGTATCCTGCAGCGAGGACAGCAACCACTCAAGCTCGTGTGCCTGAGCGTCGTCCTCTGCCTTGAGCAGCTCCTCCGCGGCGATGGGTGGCCAGACCAGAGTAGACATGGTCGCGCGATGCCCTTCACAGGATGGCCTTTGTCATGGAGCTCTCGCGCTGGTGACGATGCTTCTTCGGAGGGATTGCCGAGGGATTCAGGCAAAGCCACAGCAGCGATCCGCCTGATCAGGATCTGCAGCCAGGAAACTGGAGAGACACAGCAAGTCTGGGCGCATTCAGGTGGCTTGTGCGATTCGACTCGGCATCATCGTGCATAGCAACACAGAATGCAAGCTCTCTCCGCGCTGCTGGATCTCCACGTTTTGCATTGTCCTGCGCGCATTCCGGGGCAGCAGCACTCGACCTTCTTGACTACAGACCACACGAGCAGCTTCATCTTGTGATTCCGCGGCGAGCCGGCGCAGGACGAAGCACAATCCATCGCAACGCGGCGCTGAGCTGTCTGCGATTGGCTTTGTCGTGACGTAGCTTTGGGCGCCAGAAGAGCACGGTTGCAGGTTTTCCGCCCAGAACACCAGCAGCCAGAGCTCCCAGATCTCTGACGACTGACCGCACCCCATCCTCACGCAACCCCCAAAACCACGTCACACGCCCACGCCGCGCTATCTGCATCCTTCTTCCCTGCTCTCGCCCGGCTGTTCTGTCTTCCTCGCTGCTGTCTTCTCGACAAGCAGGTGTCGCGCGTGGTTGAGCGTTTCAGGAGTCGACGTTGTACGTTTTGTTTATATCCCCTCAAACCCCCGTGCGCATTGTGTCGCACCTCCTAACACCCTCCCAGCATCTTCCCTGCCCATATCGACGCGAGCTCTGCAGAGCTTCCATCCGCAATGGCCATCGCACGTGAGTAGCATTCGATACCAACATGTCTGCGAATACAATCCTCACACCCCCTTTCAGGTCCGCTCCTCGGCCTCGCGGCCATCCTCCTCCTCGCCGGCGGCATTGTCATGGAATTCCTCGTCATCCTGTCTGGTCTCAGTAGCACGCCATTGAACCAGGTCTACTTCCTGCAAGCCTCCACCAACGGCATCAACAACGCCAACACCCGCATCCGCGACCCAGCAAGATGGACATACCTCGCCATCTGCGGCGTTGGCGACAATGGCCACAATGCGGACTGCACCTCCAAGACCGCAGCCCTGCCATTCGATGTTCCAAGGAACTTCGGTACCATTGATGGCGTGCCGGACACATTCGTCAACAACCGCAGCTACTACTTCTACATGAGCCGATTCGCGTGGGTCTTCTACCTCATCGCGCTCTTCTTCGCTGTTGTCGCCATCTTCATCAGCCTCTTCGCGCTCTTTGCGCGTCTCGGCGCATACCTGACCGGCTTCACCACCTTCCTCGCCATGTTCTTCCAGACATTGGCCGCCGCATTGATGACGTGAGTATTGATCCAAAATCTTTCTGCGACCACAGCCTAACACTTGCACAGCGCCTGGGTCGTCAAGGGACGTAATGGCTTCCGCGGCGACGGCATGGATGCGAAGATCGGTGTCAAGGCCATGGCTTTCACCTGGGCAACCTGGGCTTGCTACTTCCTCGCGATGATCTTCTTCTGCATCGGCGGCACGGTCGGCCGCAGCAACAGCACCCAGAAGTCCTCATACTTTGGCCGCAAGCGAAGCACGCGCAGCCGTGGAAGCTTCGTCGACAGCAGCAGCGAGAGGCGGGGCGTGAAGGATGAGTGCGTATCACCAACACCACCTGTCACATAACAACAACTGACAAAAGTCATAGCTACGACTAAACGCGCAGTCTCCCGACCACCTCGATCCCAATAACGTTTATCAGAAAACGAAGTCAAAGATCTCAACGCAAAGAACGAAAAAAGAAGGAACGACAAACGAAGAAAGAGAAAGATCCAAGAATCCAGAAAGATCTCGTATAACGTCCTTGAAACGCTTTATGATTCCCAAAGATGTAGTTACGCTTGCAATTGGAAAAAGAAAGAAACGATGAGTAGTGTCGGAGGTGGAGGATGTGTTGACGGCTATTATCCAGATACCAGGAAACAATGTAATGTCTCAGTCTTGTAATGTTGAAATGTTCAATTATGCTAAATATCTGAAAGTGAATGTCCATGAGGCACGTGATGAGTGAAAGCTAGTTGAGACTTGAGGGCAACTGACATGTGATTGCAAAACCGCGCCTTCCTTCCGTATTTGACTGGCGACTTCACTTCATGTTAGCAGCGGACACCTTGTCATCTGCCACCGACAACAAGCTCCTCTCGCCGCCAACAATCGTCTTCCACAGCCAGCTTCTACCGACATTCCCCCTCCACCATCATTCACCTTGCACGGCGACTCACCCTTCACAATGGCCACCAACATCACCGACACGACCAGCGACGCGACCACGACTAGCGGCGCCACCAGCGACGTTGCCACCGACTCGACGAGCAAGCCAAATATCTTCGACGACGAGGACGTCCCCCCATTCTTCCGCCTCAGCGCCGAGTTGCGCAACAACATCTACGAGCTGGCGCTGCCTCCATCCAAAGTCAACATGAAGCGCGACTACCGCCTTCCTGGACTCCTCACGGCTTGCAAGCAAATCCACAACGAGACCGCCAAGCTCTACTACAACACAACGGCCTTCTACTTCAAGTCCCTCGAACTGTGCCTCGAATGGCTCGGCCGTCTTCCGGACAGATACAAGCAAGCACTCTCGACCGTCAGACTCGAGACAGCCCAGAGAAACTACGCAGACATCTGCCTCGGAGCATGCTGCGGTCTGCAACTCCGCAGCGTCGACATGCCAGAGGCATCACGGAGCCTCCAGCGGATGCACGTGTCTTGGATTCGCAAATGCTTCAGAGACCTCGTCGAAGACCTCGATGCGGAGGTCGTCAAGGTCGACCAAGTGCAGACGTGCACTGGCAATGAGTCAAAGGAGGAGCGGGCGAAGTGGCTTGACGATCCGAGTTGGGATTTCAAGAGGGTGTGGGTCAAAGTCAAGCCGGGCAAGGATGATGGAGAGTGGGAGGACTATGGAGATGAATTCAAGGTCAGTCTGGACATGGCAGTTCGAGTGTGGTTCGAGTGTACTAACGTAGACGCAGGAGGTGTTCGAGATGATGGAGACGGAGGGTATTTCGGTCGAGGAGGCGTTTGATGAATGGTGGGATCAAGTGTAGAAATGGCGTGCACCCTTTCTGCTACCCTCCAAGAAGTCGAGGAAATTCCAGGAGAAGTCCAGGAGAAGCCATCCGGCGGTCTCGCGACAGGAGTAGCAGGGCCACAGGAGTAGGAGGGCCATATCTTCTTCGATTCGAAGCTCTTGTATACACACAGCAAAGATCGAGTGCCCTGACTCCATAAACACAGGACGATCCTGATGCTGGTCGGCAATTGACATGGGATGTGAACTTCTATTTCAATCGTCCCTCTGCCTGCATGTCGACACTGGTTATACCACCACCATACCTTGGCTCCTGTCTCGCCGCCAATTGATACCCACTCGACACTGTCGTAGTCAATCGCTCCAGTCTCGCTCTCTGATCAAACATCTCCGTCTCATCGTCCGCCACATCCTGACCAGCTAACACGATAGCATCCAATGGACTCAGGACGACATCTGCTCCGACTCGCAGGTGCTCCTCTTTCGACGTGCAGTGCCCGAAGTCGCATATTTCGTATCCGTCCACGGTGAAGCCTTGACCGACGACGCCGTAGAATTCCTCGTCTAGTCTTCGGAGGATGACGAAGGTTTGGCTGTTTGATTGGAGGCCGTCAATGGGAATGAGGATGTCGCCTGGTAGGGTGGAGTTGCAAACGAGGGCGGCGACGTTCGGTCCGACGTAGAGGGCTTTGTGTCCTTGGTCTGGAGATAGGATTTGGTGTGCCAATCGATTCGTGGTACGATCATCCCTGGAAAGATGGACCGACAGAGCCCCTGGAGCCATCTCCCGAACTTCTACGCCATCTTTCAAGCGTTGTGCATGGCTGTGCTCTCTCGACAAATGATGCGCATCTCGATTCACACTGGAGACGTCAAAGTCAGCACCGATACCCTTCTTCTGGCGCTTTCGCACAGCAGCCCTGATCTCAGGACACCGTCCATGCATCTTCAAGCTTCTCAGAACCGTTCTCACACCGGCCAACTGCGCAAGCCTTATCAAATGACGCTCTCGTGCAGAAACTTCTTTCGAAAGACTCGCAACAACATCCACCGCAAGCTCAAAAGCCGATTTTCCATAATCCGGCACAAACTCATGACTCCTTAACAAAGGAAGCAGCGCAAAGATCCTATCCCTCGGATCAGAACAGACAAAGGATCCAAACGCCCGCAGCACGTCGGGCGTGTCTCCAATCAAAGCGCCATCCAGAACAGTCAGCAGAGTAGCAACGGGATTTGCAGGCAGGACATTCGGGGTCTCGGGCGGCGACGCACTCGTCCATCCGTGAATCTCCTCCATGAACACCCTGACAGGCCACCAATCTATGACATCCTTGCCGCAAAGAATCTCGCTTTCCCGCGCGCGATGATTTTCCTGCACGATCCAGAGTCTAGTCCAATACGTTCTGTGCACAAAAGCGTCGATTGCGTGCAACATTCGCCGTCTGCGTTCCTCTTCGAGTCTCTGAATCCAGCTACACATTGCGTCCTTATTATGCCGATGGAACCGCTTCTCCAGCCTCGCAGCTTTCTGAGCAGCAACCTTGGCTTCTCTCAGCTCCTCGAAAAAGCTAGGGAGGATTTCACTCCCATCCTCATGAGGTCCGACGCAAGAAACAACAAGTTCCGCGGCGAAGTAAATCTCCCCCATGATTGCCACTTGCTGGCTCTTCTCCCTCAAATCATTCTGATTAATACAAATCGAGTCCATCCAGACCAAATCCTTCGGATGGTGGAGGCGGTGTTGCCAGAGAGCGTAGTATGCATTCTTGCGGACTGGAAAGGGGGTGCCGTTGACGACAATAGTCGTGAGGTCGGCGGAATTACCCCAGGTGTATGAGATTGCGTGGAAGGAAAGTTTTGCTGTTGACTCGTCTAGTTGGGGCGAGATGTCCAGGACGTCGTCTTGGGCGATGATCATCTCGAACGCCAGCTCGTCGGGCGAGGTGTTGGAGACATGGCGTAGGAGACGGATTTGCTTCTCTGCGTTCTCGAGAGGTTCGTACTGGAATCTAGGGGCCGACATCTTCACAACTTGTCACGGTATCTTTGCCAGTGAAAGTTGTACTCGCTGTAAGGCGATACTTTCGAGCGAGAGCACGGTGCCATTTCCAGGCGGCTGAACACTCATCTGTATGTCGACATGAACGAGGTGGATGAACATGTGCTGTTCTGTGACCAGAATCGTCAAGAGGTGAGGTCGAACTGGCAGGAGCATGCTTATGTAAGTCCCGTTCGCTCCTGCCTGAGGAGAAACCACTCACTCTGCGTGCGAGAATCAAAGAGAAGAGGAATAGTCATTCTGGCACAAAAGAAAATGTAATGCTTTCCATGCAATCGCTCTATCTCACAGCGTCTATAGCCCATTTCCGAGCTCCTGTGCTTTTGATGATACATCTACCAGCCGGCTCACTGTAGCCAGCACCAAACCTCCTCTCTCTGTAATCAACCTAAAGCTGATCAAGCAAACCCTCAGCCTCCAGCAAAAGAACAATCTGGTGCACAGCAGTGCGCACATTATCCTTGCTCAAATCAACGACAAGATCCGCCTCCTTGTCCTTGGGAGCCTCATACGGATCATCAACACCAGTGAAACCCTTAATCTCACCCTTGCGGGCCTTGGCGTAGATGCCGCGCTTGTCCGTCTTCTCGCAAACCTCGAGCGGCGTGGCGACGTGCACGAGGTAGAAGGAGCCGTGCTTCTCGACGATCTCGCGCGCGGCTTTGCGGGAGTCGGTGAAGGGGGCGATCGGGGCGGCGATGACGGCGGCGCCGGCGCGGGTCAGTTCGCTGGCGACGAAGCCGATGCGCTGGATGTTCTTGTCGCGGTCTTCGCGGGAGAAGCCGAGTTCGGAGGAGAGCTCGGAGCGGACGGTCTCACCAAGGAGGAGGGAGACGGAGCGGCCTCCTTGCTGGTTGAGGGTGACGTTCAGGGCGCGGGCGATGGCGTCTTTGCCGGAGTTGGTGTAGCCGGTGAGGAAGATGGTGAAGCCCTGCTTGTTGCGGGGTGGGTGCGACTCGCGGAGGACCTTGACGACTTCGGGGTAGGAGAACCACTCTGGGATGTCACCGCCAGTTCGCAGACGGCGACGGAGCTCAGTGCCGGAGATGTCGAGGGTCTTGATCTCCTTGGGCACCTCGTCCTTGGGCTTGTACTCATCGGTGTCGGGGAGGTAAGTCATTTGCTGGAATGGCACGACCTCAATGCCGAGCTCCTCGCGGTATTTCTCAACAGCGTATTGAGCATCGTATGGGCCGTAGATCTCCTCGCCCTTGCTGTTCTTGCCAGGACCGGCGTGGTCACGGCCGACAATGAAGTGAGTCGCACCGTGGTTCTTGCGGATAATGGCGTGCCAGATGGCCTCGCGAGGACCACCCATACGCATGGCCAATGGCAGCAGACCCAAGACAGCCATGCCGTTAGGGTATCTGGGGAGGAGGGCCTGGTAGACGCGGACACGAGTGAAGTGGTCAATATCTCCGGGCTTGGTCATACCAACGACAGGATGAATGAGGACATTCGCCTGTCTCTGGCGAGCAGCACGCACAGTCAGCTCACGATGAGCGCGGTGCATTGGGTTGCGAGTCTGGAAAGCAACGACCTTGGACCAGCCAAGCTTGTCGAAGTGCAGACGCAGCTCTGCGGGAGTGTATCGCAGGCCAACGTAGTCGTAGTGCATCAGACGGTCGATCGCATCGATCTTACCACCGACGTAGTACTCGCCGGTCTGGTTGAAGAGGTACTTGACCGCAGGATGATCAGGGTCTCCACCAAACACCTCCTTGGCCTCCTTCTGCTTATCCGGCTTGTACACATCCTCCACATTGATTATGCCCAAGTAGCGGTCGTCGCGCGAATCTTGCAGGGTGATGCGGGCACCGGGCTTGACGCCCAGACGCTCGATATCCTCTTTCGACATATCCAGACAGATGGGCATGGAGAAGAGGTTGCCATCTGCGAGGCGGTTGTTCTCGACCACGCCATTGTAGTCCTTCTCGCTCATGAAACCCTCGAGAGGGGAGAAACCACCGTTGAGGATGAGCTCGAGATCGCACAGCTGGCGGTCCTGCAGCACAATGGCGGGCAGCTTCTCCGCCTCTTCGGACAGTTGCTTGCGGCGGGGGGCATCGCGGGCGATGAGGTCCTTGAGGACTCCTCCCTGCGTGACGTCGTCAGCACCCAACGGCTCGTATAGTCAGGGGCGGGCAGATCAGATAGCACTCACGTGTGGTGGGTTGGCCATGGTGTGTAGTCTGGCTCGTCTCGTATTCTTTCAGGCGGTGCTGGAGTGGGAAATGAGAGAAATCAAGTCAACTCGCGTCCCTGACAAAGCTCCGTCAGTTCTGAACTTTTAGACTTTTCCTGCAGCGAGCACGCAAGCACGTGTGACGCCCCACTGGCACTGCTGCAACAATGTCAATCCGGAATGTTGCGTGACGTACCGGCGCTGCGTCGAAGTTTTCTTGGGTCGGACAAGACGTGACAAGAAAAGCAGGAGACGGCGGTTCAGTCTGCTAAAGAAGAACAACCACACGCCCGCCACACGCTCAGGGGAAGCAAGAGGCCTGAACAGCTTTCATCAGCCTCGTCTGTGATCCGCGCAACCCTCTGCTTGGCAGGGATTGATCATCATCGTTCCTCTCCAAACACACCCCTCCCAGCCGACCACCACTCCCGGCTGCCGACGTCCGATGGAGCACCAAGTCGGTTTCCATCTCGTCCAACAAAACGCCCAGCGAACCTCTCCAACAATCTTCTTGTCATGCTCTTGTTCAGCACCAGGACCCTTCAAATTCGAGAAGAATCCTCCCTCAACCGTTCCAACCGTCCTCCACCGCAACGGGTATATCGCGGCAAGAAGGCGTTGTACGTTATCTCCATTGCGTACGCATCTGGGGAATGCCAATTTCCACAACACCCATCCGTTTCAGAGTGACAGTCCCCGTGCGAGCGTGCCACAATCAGTTCAATTCCATGTCGGTAGGGTCGGCCGAAGGAGGAAGGTAGACGTGGGATGTCGCGAAATCCATCAAGAAGTACAACGAACGAACCGAACTTCTACTTGACAAGAAGCCATGCAAGTCTTATACACCCCAACCACTAACACTTCACACCGACGAAACCTTTCCCACCATCTCTACAATCCTAAAAATCATTGGTTGAATCCGCCTACTTCCCATGTTCATTACAGTCTCAGCGCACAGTCTCGGGCGATCGCAATCGGCTGGTCGCTTTGCTCGGACGCATCCTGCCACCAGCCATGTATACGTATCGAAGAGCATCCTCGACCTCACCTCTTGATCTCTTGTCCGATTTTCTTCGTTGCACGAAAGTATTGTTTGTTTGTCTTTGAGATGTCACGAAACACCCGAGCCGTCGAGCTGCGATGGCGTGATTGTGGACACCACGTGATTTGGCCACCGCGAGACCGAGTACACCGCCGCCGCGAAGCTGGTGAAGGCGAAGGTGAAGGTTGGAGGGAATATGGGGATAAGTATATCAAGTTCGAGACTCTCATTTGAGTACATCTCTATGCTATTGCAGACGAATGCTATGCTTTTTTCGAAGCTGGAAAAACAGCCACCAGCGGGTAGAAAACCTCGCTCCAAGACCAACGCCATGCTAACCTCAAAGGTCTATCCCCCATCATCATCAGTCATCCTTGATCAAAACCCCCATCGCAATACATCACCGCCGAAGTCGAATCGAAATACGGAAGAAGATCCCCGATTACTATGCCGAGGACTCAACATTCAACCCCGCTTGAATCGCCTCACTCAACTCGCGTTGCCGCTTCTCCTCTTGCTCCTGCAAGAACTGCGCGTACCGACTCCGCTTGTTGTGGATACCGCACTCGGTCTTCTGGCGACCCTTCCATCGACCGGCACGCTCGTCCTCACTATCCGTCACCGGCTGCGTCGAGTGCCAGTCACCTACAGACCGGTACCCTTGGTCGAGCAGGTCGTTGGTGGGGACGTCATTCTCCTTGATATACGCCTGCACGTCCTTGAAAGACCAGTTGGCGAGCGGGTTGACTTTGATAAGACCGGCGTCATCGATCTCGACAATGTCCAGCGAGCCGCGAGCACCGCCCTGCGTCCTACGCCGGCCGGTCAGGACGGCTTGCACGCCGAGATCCCGGTATGCACGCTGTGCTGGCTCGACCTTGGCGACGAAGTCGTACATCTCCTCGTTCGACTCCCACAGTCTCTCGCCGTGCTTCGCCTCGAACTCCTCCGTCGTCTCGCATCCCTCAGGCTTGTATGTGTGGATCTTGAGGTGGGGATATCTGTCCTTGACCCGTCGCACGAGATCAAGAGTCTGTGGGAAGTGGTACAAAGTGTCGAGGAAGATCATCTCGATGTCCGACTTGAGCGGGAAGTCGAGTTTGGAGATCATGTCCATGACTGCGAGGCCCGTGAGGCCGAAGGCGGAGGTCTGAAAGAGGTTGGGCAGCGAGATGATGCACCATTTGAGGACGTCTTGCGGCTCGAGCTTGGCGAGTTGCGAGTTGATGTGCTTGAGGTGGGGGCGTGAGAAGTAGACTTCGGACAGAGAGGCGGTGCTGCTGCCGCTGGCGTAGCCAGACTCGCGGTCCGTGGAGTTGGACCGCTGGCGGTAGGCCATTGTGGTGGTGGTGTGAAGTGATGGAAGACGGTGAGTGTTGGTCTCCGTGTTTCCTTTTGCACGAGTGGATCTCGCGGAGTGGGTGGGTTCTCCTTCTGAAAACGTCGAAAAGCCTCAATGGGTATGGTATCTCAGGAACTCGTCGAGGATGTAAGAGCAAGAGCAGGGAGGTGTATCACACAGGCGAAGTCGATGATGTCGTTGTTGTTGTCGAGGAGGAGAATAAGAGAGTGTCATACTTACGGTGCCTACTTCACGGGCTGCCGTCGCCGCCGCCCTGGCTGAGCACGCCATTCTTCGTCTTCGCCGCTGCTCACAAATCCAGAAGAATTGCGTGCTCGCTAGGGGACCCATTGTTCTTGACACGCCAGCCAATCACGACCCGCGACCGTCGACTTGTGGAATTTTGCGCTCTTGCACCGGCAATTGTGTTTCCAATGATTGCAGAAGTGAGCATTTGCAATCGCGATTTGAAGATGATGCGAAATCAGAGAGAAGTGTCGAGTTGTGTTGGAAATGGTTTGGTACTTGGGTACTTCGACGGTCCGGCTTGGGCGATTTGTATGTGCCTGAGGCATCGAACTTGAAGGACAAAGAAACATCAGGTAAGCCGTGTTTCATTTCCGAGGCCTCTCTGCTTTCCTTTCATGAGTTGTGCAGTGAATGCCTCGAACGGCGTTTACAATGTTATGCTCATCTTCTCCGCGGGTTTGATGAGTTGCGATTGTGCGATCTGGTTTTGAGATCCACAGTTCTCGGATCGGTGAGCCGGGGCGATGATGACGATGGCAGCACGGCTTCGGACTTCGAACTTCAGGTCTCGACCTCTTTGATGGACTTGATCACGCTTCATCGTGTGCAGAGCGCTCCTATGTGACTTGAACAGTCACAACAATCCTCTGCGCTGCTTTGAAGTGCAGGGTATTGATACTCTTTCAATGGCATTGGCGCTTTCTACATCTTCTGATACCATCTTCCACGCATGTCCACCTCCCGATTGGCCTTCATGGCATTCAATCTGTTGCGAACCAGCAGGCGCAACGCCATGAATCTGCAACGGGGGTGCATCTGCTGTGCTACCACAGTCTTGCTGACATACGTGTCAAGCGAGCCTGAGAGCCGTAGCGGCTGAAAAGAAGATAGCATCCCCCCTGATCGCAATACTCACATCGTCCTACATTCAGTCGGACACTCGCTTTACTGAATCCTTGCTGGAACTACGCTACGATGTAGCTATGGGTTCATATCGGTTGCCATACTCACCTCGCTATTCCAGGAGCGCTCCTGCCCCATATGAGACTGTGGACTATCAGGCGCTAGGCAGCGACGAGTTTCGTCTCCTTGGTCTAGAAGGCTTCACTCCCCAAGGCGCTCTCGAATCTCGTCTGCGGACAGTCTCTCGCGAAGCATCTGGGGTTTATACCGGCATCTCATACACCTGGAGTGACAAAGAGAGAATATGGTACGGCAAATACGACACATCCCCCAAGCCAATGTGGATTGATGGCAAGCTCGTCCGAGTCTCCGATAAAGTGGTCAATATCCTTTCCCTCGCTGTATATGTAAGAGTCTGAGGCTGGTTAACCATCATGGCTGCTGACCAAGTTAGCATGGAAGACGAGTCGTCTGGATCGATGGTCTCTGTATTAACCAGTCGGACACTGCTGAGAAGAGTCACCAGGTTGCGCAAATGGGCCGCATTTACAAGGGAGCGGCAGAAGTACTCTGCTTCCTGAACAACCCTTCCACGAAAACAGACGATATTCTAGACAACATCAAGCGTTCTTCCGGCTTACCATCGTTGCGATCCTCTGTAGATTACGTGGTCGGGTTCCAACACTTGGCCCAGGACAGTTACTTCAGCCGCGCATGGACGCTTCCAGAGATGATTCTGGCCAAGACGGCCATCTTCTGCTGCGGGACGACGATAATTCCTTTATCTGAGCTTGTGGATTTTGAAAAGAGAGTCGGTCATGTGGCTACCGGCGATCTTCTTGATAGTCTTCGAGGCTTTCGTTATTTCTTGCCCACGATCCTCAAGCAGTATCTGCGTAGCGGAAGAGATGCATTCGCAAGCTGGGAGAGTAGGCTGATCGAACCAGATACAGACTTCCTCGATCTTTTGCGGCAATGTCGTGGATCTTTTGCCTGTACGGATCCGCGAGACCTCATATACTCCCGGCTAGCCTTGTGCCCCGAATCCTACAAGTTCGTGCCGTACGCAGACTACACGATTAGTGTGGAAGAGTTATATAAGCAATTCGCCGGGAATTGGATACTGCACACTGAATCTCTGGAGATCATCACGGTGGCGACAAATTCCCAAATGCAATTACCAAGCTGGGTTCCGGACTGGACATCCGCAAATCACGGTTGGGAAGCCGACAATATTGTGTGGGAGATAAGCAATCCTCTACGCCGTATCTTCTGGGAGCCGAGTGATCTGCCACGAATATCTCCCGGCCGCAACGAGCTCACGGTACAAGGGAAGATTCTGGTTCGCCTTTCCGGACGAGGCGCTGGCCATGCATTGCTGTCTGCCGTAACAAAACATACAGCTTATCGTACAACGTACGCTAAGTCTGAAGGTCCGTCTTCTGGCGATCTCGTATGTGCATTGAAAGGATGCCACTGTCTGGTCTTTTTACGACCCGTTGATGATCACCACATCGTTGTTGGCAGAAATTCCTTTTCTCATGACTATTTTGAAAGCATGTCTAACGGTCTATCGAGAGAAGTGTGTAAGACGCTAGAGAAAGTCGAGACTATTCCAGAGACTGTGTTCAAGATTAGGTAGCGAGCCTGTTGAATGTCCGTCCTCAATGGAGAGAATCTGGCATGTGATTGCCTGGACTAGTGCGAGAATTCGGGCAACAGCATCACAAATAGACTCTGAATGGATGTTGCAATTGGAGGAGAGAGACCAGCGTTTGAAGGGCATCAAAGCTTTCCAGATCCAATGTAACTATATTCTCATCCATCGATCATCAAAATTGCTTCCCTTATCCCATCCGCGAACATCTGCCCCTCCCCCTCACGGAACGCATTCCGCTGCGGGGCCCAAAACCTCACCCACCCACCCACCCACACGCCGCAGCGCATCTTCGGTCAACGAAACCACAACCACACACACCAAAATGTCGGACAGCGACCTCGAAGCAATCCGGCACGCGCGCCTCCAACAACTCCAACAATCCCAAGGCGGCGCCCCTTCAGGCAACTCCGGCGGCCAACAAGATGAGCAAAAGTGCGTGCCTGTCCCCCACCACACATCACACCCTCCCCTGCTCTTACAAAATACTAACAATGCTCTCTCATAACACAGACAACGCGAATCCGAAGCCCGCCTCTCCATCCTCTCCCAAATCCTCGAGCCCCTCGCCGCCGACCGCCTCGGCCGCATCCGCATGGTGAACGCCAAACGCGCGGAAGACGTCGAGAACCGACTGATTATGTTGGCGAGGAGTGGACAGTTGCGGGCGAGGGTTAGTGAGGAGCAGTTGAAAGAGATTTTGGGGGCGGTGGCGAAGCAGCAGGAGGAGGCTGCTAGTGGGGAGGGAGGTGGTGTGAAGGTTGTGAGGAGGGGCGGGTGGGATGAGGATGATTTGGAGGATTTGTTGGATGAGTCTTGATGGAGAGGGAGGGGCGGAAGGGGAGGGGAGAGAGAAAGGGAGGAGAGAGAGACTGCTGTTCTTCGAGACAGTGTGATGAGAGAGAGATTGAAGAAGAAGAGATACCCAACGCGTGCGGGAAGAGCATGCAAAAAGTCATATTCGTACAGTTGTTGTACACAGCCCGGCCTTCGAAACAGACCCAGACCCAAAGCGACACAAACCCACACCCTACCAGTCAACGGAGCGACCCATCGAATCAACCATCACTCTCCTCCTCACTACCATCCCCATTCTCATACCTCTCAATCGCCTCCACAATCTGCCTCCACCTCGTCTTCAACAACCCCACAGCCGCCCAATCCTTATTCCCCTCCTCCTCCCTCACCGCATTCAACTCCTCAATCTTACTCTCCGCAAGTTCCCGAAACTCCCTCAACTTCGGCCTCATCCACTCCTTGACCCTCCCACTCTGATCCCCACTCATATCCTCCCCATTCGCGATAAAATACTCCCACTCATTCGCCGTCGAAAGCATAGACCTGACAGCGACTTGCGTCTTGAAACATAGTTCTTCTGTGGCCGGGAGCAGGGCGTAGCCGCCCAGGAAGCCGGTGTCCTGGAGCGCGGTGGTTGTGGAGGCGGACATGTGGGGGATTAGGAGGTGGTCGAGGCGGATGTCGTCGTCTGTTGTGATTTTGACTTTGGTGTTTTGTGGGGTGTAATCGACGACGAAGCCATAGTGGATTAGGAGTTTGTCGTTGGGGTGCGCGCCATATGTGGCTAGGATTTCTTCGCCTGGTGCTGGGGGTCGAGGTCGTCGGTCAGCGAAGGGGGCTTGGCAGGGGGGATGATGTAGGAGGGGTCTGGTATGTGAGGTCATGGAGGAAGGACGAACCTCTATGGGGACTTTATTTCTGAGTGGTGATCGTGAGGGGTATTGCATGTACTCTTTTGAAAATGCCCGAGAGAAAGTCCATAGAGAAGGGGGAAAACAGAGTCAAAGAGAGATGGACTGTACATACCATAATCCCTATCCGCATGCACCTCATACCCCTTCGGCGTCTGCCTAACATTCACCCCCGTCCCACTCGGCCCATGATTCATATAATCAACAAAAGGACACAACACCATGAACCCAGGCCTAGCTCCGGGAGGTTTGAAGTGGAAACTCCGAGAATTGACAATGCTCCAGTAGTACGCAAAGTCCTCTTCGGACCAATCAGAAGAAGTCTCCGTAGCGAAGGTCCTGGCCATGTCGAGGTCTTTCTGGTAGTCGGATTTCTGTCGCTCTAGTGGGGAGTGCAGAGACGGCGGGAGGTAGGGGTCTAGCTTTTTGGGCCAGAAGAGGGGGAGGGTAGGGAGGAGGTCTGATGGTGTTGGCCAGGTTGCTTTCCATTTGTGGTATTGGGAGTCTGGTTTGTTGCAGGCTTGCATTATGCTCATTGCTAGCTGGAGTTGTGGTGAGGCTTTTTGGGTCCAGGATTTCGAGCTGGCCTTTCCGAAGACGGTGGCGTCGGGTTTGAACATTGCTTTCTCTGGTACGAAAAGTATTTGTTCATCTTTCTTGATTTTTGCGGTTGTTATGAGGCCTACGCCACGACCGGGGAGGACTGCTGGTTTGACGTTGTTGATTTGAACGCCGTGGTCGATGCTCCACTGGGTGAAAATCTCGTGTTTTGAGGGCTCCTCCTGTTTTGCTGAAACGGGTTGGGTGGATGTTCGTCTACGTTTCCTTGATGTGCTGGACATTGTTGACTGTGTTGGAGGAAAGAGCAATGTTTTGATCGATGAAGTGCCGGGATTTTGAGTTGGACCGGGCATTCATGCCTGAGGCACCAACATTTTCTCAATTGCCTTCGATATCGATTGTGCAGAGGAGAATGAAGAGTCTTGATATCCTGCTGTGTGGACAATCTATGAGAGGCTCTCCATCTGCCTTGTCGCTTCATCATGTTTCTTGTGTGCCACACTCCCTGGTATCAACCGCAACAACCTGAGCACCAACGACTTCTGCTCTCCCATCCTGCCACACCGGAAACCCCAAACCACCAGCCGTCGTCACATACAGTATGTGACTATCCCACTTCGTTCGACCAAAAGCCGCTGAAGTAGGCTCCGCCAGCTCTGTACTGTTGACATTGCCTGCAACAACGTGGACTTTGCCTCGCCGTTCCACCCTTTGTACGCCATTTCCAGGCTCTGTCGCTATCCAGGCGTTTGATTCCGCGTCCAAAGCGAAGTCATCCCAGCTCACCCGGTTACCGTCCTGCGTGATGCTGTCTGCGATGCACTCTGCAGGCCCAAGGACTTTGCCATTCTCGTCCAGCTCAATTTTGCCGAAGAGGTGTTTTTGGCTGTTGGTGAAGTACACTGTTCCGCCGCCATGACTGTTCAATGGATAATGAGGCACAAAGTGCAGTCCATTAATGCCCTCTTTGAACCCATCTCCTCTTGGATTCGGCGGCTCCATTAAGTTGTCTTGGATAAGCTTGTAGTACTCTCCACTCTCGGCATCGATCGCCCAAATGGCTCCAAGAACAGAGTCAGCGGCCAGGAGCAATGTGTTATTGAATTTGGTCAGTCCATTCAATGATACCACTTCCTCGCCGAGCTTTTTCACAAGCTGCACGCTTGGATCCTGGTCTTCTCCACAATGCCGGAAGTCTACCCGGAACAAGGCGTTCGTTCCATGCTGAGTCCCCAGAGTCTCTTTCGCTAGGCTGTAGTTGGCGGCCAGAATGTAGAAGATGTCGGGTTCCGCTTCGACGATGCCCAGAGTACTGTTCAGATAGTTCAGTCCTGCGGACGGGATGACTTGCTTCGGAGCACATCTTTTCGAAGGGTTGAGGACTGAAAGGCCGCCGGGATGATTAAGAGACGTGAGGAGCAGGTCGCCATTGGAGCGGACGGCAATATTCTCTATCCAAGTGCCCACTGCTGGGTATTGGTAGATCAGTCTGGTAGGACACGAAGACTGTCTTTCCGGCATGGGTAAAAAAGATGAAATTACGAAAGACGAATAGAGAATGAGATGCAGTAGTGCAATATGCTTGAACATCTTTGATAGAGTATCTCCCTCACCTTGCGTTGTGAGCCGAAGAAAGTGGAACGGCGTCTTTATGTACTCACGGATCAGACGATTGCTCGTCTTGGTCATCGCTCTTTGGTCAGCACATGTCTCCAGATTATATCGTGCCATCGATCATGGATCCGAGTCTTCCATATAGGCGAAGAGCTGTGCCGTTTTCGTTAGGTTGATGCATCGCACAGCGGCTGACAAAGCTATCGTCGGTATGCAGCCGGGAGTTCATCCGGATAGTATTGAGATTGGGTCGTATTTTGTGAGCTTTTAGGGGCATTAACCTGATGGGAAGTTGGATAGTTCTCCGATTCGTAAATTAAGTGAAGGAAGGAAGGAAGGAAGGAAAGAAGTCCAACAGCATGTGAAAGTCGGAAGTCTCGCACACCTTGGCTCGTGCGCCGGCCCGTGCACACCTCGTCTCGAGGTCTCTCGCATCTCAAAAATCCCCAATCCACCACCACCACACACAACCAACAACCACCACCAAAATGGACACCCTCCAACCTCAACTCGAAACGCTGAAATCGCACATCGATGATTTGGAATTCGCCCTCCAACCCCTCCTCTCCCCGCTCACAACAACCTCCTCAACCCTCCCCCTCCTCGACAAAGCCAAACTCCACGTCCTCACAACCTACGCCCTCGAATCCCTCCTCTTCACAACCCTGCGCCTCAGCGGCACCGACGCAAAAGCCCACCCCGTATTCGCCGAACTCGCGCGCGTCAAAGAGTACTATGCGAAAATCGGGAGGGCGGAGGAGATGGGTGCTGATGGGGCGCGGAGTGGAGCTGGAAGATTGAATACGGAGGCGGCGAGGAGGTTTATCAAAGCGGGGTTGTCGGGGAATGAGAGGTATGATCGCGAGAGGAAAGAACGTGAAGATAGGGAGAGGGCGGGTGCGAAGAGGAAGTTGGAGAGTTTGGGCGTGGGGACGCATACGAGGTTTGAGGGGCCGGCGAGGAGGATTAGGAAGTTGGATGAACAGGAGAGTGTGAGTGTTGTTAGGGCGGAGGATGTTGATGATGAAGAGGACGATGGGGAGGCTGAGGCGGATTTTAATGAGGCGGCGGATCAGATTGTTGAGAGTAAGCAGAAGGGCAAGAAGTCGAAGGGAAGGAAGGCAAAGACCGCCGAAGACGAAGAAGGCGATCCGATGGCTGCGCTGGAGGAGTCGCTGGCGGATCCTGTAACAACGGAGACCAGCAGTCCTGCTAATGGGAAAGCAAAAGGCGGCAAGAAGAAGAAGAACAAGAAGCGGTAATGGCCCCAACAAGCATGGAGAGCAAACCAGGCTCTGTCGCGTCTACGAGGCACAAAGCAGGAGCCGTTTTGTACGATACAGATTTTTGGCTTCGCACAATGATACCCCAGGCAGCATCTGTATGAATTGACATCAGGAAACTTCCTTTGCCTGGCCGAACACAACGTGTGGGCATTCTCTCCCATTTTTCACAAACCCTACGCCTCTCCTTCTCCCACTCCCACTCACTTCTCCCTCGCCAACCAAGTCAAAGCCCCAACAGCATAAGCATCAACCGCAACCCTCAACGTCGGCTGCAAAACCGGCGCAAACAACCCCGAATGATTAACCGGAATCCCCTCCTGCAACCGTCCCTCCCTCTCACACCGATCCCACAACTCATGACTCGTCCCCCCATAACAAAAGAACGCAGTCGGCTTCCCAACCGCCGTCCCCAAAATACTGAAATCCTCACTGCCCCCGATCCTTTCACAGTTCGCGTTGTAGTTATGCGCGTCCTGCGGCATATGTGCAGAGAAAGACTTCTCGAGCGCGGTTGTAAGCGTGTCGTCGTTTATGGTTAGGGGAAAATTCCGGGTTGGAGTGATGGTGGGTGGTTTCACGGCGTTGGAACCGAGGGATTCCGCGTCGACGATCCGACGGATGGCGGCGAGGGCTTTGGATCTAGTTTCCTCGTTCGTAGAGCGCACGTCGACGGCGATCCGGGCATCGTCTACCACGACGTTTTCTGCATCGCCGGCTTGTACGCTGGCGACTGTGACGACGGCGTGGTCCGCGGGGTTTATCTCCCGGGAGACGATGGTTTGGAGTTTCATGATTGTGCTCGCGGCCATGACGACGGGGTCGACGAGGCGTTCGGGCATGCTGGCGTGCCCGCCGCGGCCGTGGAGTGTGATGCGCATGCTATCCGCTGCAGTGGCCATCAAGCCGCGTTTCGTGCCTAGGACGCCTGCTCTCCAGGGCACGACATGTCCGCCAAGACAGACGTCGGGGATAGGCACGGCGTGTTTCTTGGAATCGTACATCCCGTCGTCGACCATAGCTTGTGCGCCTGTTCCTCGCTCTTCTGCGGGCTGGAAAGCCAGTAACAGTGTCCCTGACCAGGAATCTTTACATTTCACAAGAGTCTCGGCTGCGGCGAGGAGGGAGGTGATGTGCATGTCGTGGCCGCAGGCGTGCATGACGGGCTTCTCGATCCCGTCGGCGTCTTTCATGCGTTTCTTGCTGGCGTAGGGGAGGCCGGTGCGTTCTTCGACGGGGAGGGCGTCGAAGTCGGCGCGCAGGAGGACGGTGGGGCCTTCGCCGTTGAAGAGGAGGGCTGCGATGCCATGGCCGCCGATGTTGGGGCGGATGTCGAAGTCGGAGGAGATCTTCTCTTTCAGGTGTTTGCAGATGTGGGCGGCGGTTTCTTTCTCTTGATTTGAGAGTTCTGGGTTCGCGTGGAAGTATTTGTACAGCTCCTCGTAGGGCGAGAGGTCAGGACGATGCTTGTTAACGAGCTGCGAAATGGCCGCCATATTGAAATGAGAGGTGCTTCAGGATAGTGATACAACAAGAGTCAACAGCGAAACAAAAGTATTTGTACCTACAGAAGCTGAAGTCCTACTGTGGGTCCACTTTCAATGCTACGCTCGAGCAGTGATGTTTCCTGGGTGAGGCAGGGCGCGAGTGGGTGGAGCTTGTCAGTACAGCTCCATGACCTCCGCTTTGCCCGCTCCGCGCTGGCCGACACTAACGATGCCTTGACATCGTGAAATTCAAGGCCTCCAATGGTGTCCCAGAGGTTTGCGAAATGCGTTAGGTTTGCGACGTTTGCAGCTTGTCTTTCAGACTGGCGCGACTGCAGGCTTCCACGACGTTCTGAAATCGAGAAGGTCTCGTTGACCATAGACCTCGCCAACGACGAGGAGGATCATATCCAGCGTGGCAAGCGTGTTGTCGGTGATGTTTGGATGAGGTTCATTCCTCGCCAGGGTTCCAGATGTTGACCGATCTGGCGTCTCATCATCCGAGTCGTCCAATGGAATCTCGTCTGGGTTGTGCATAGTCACTCCAGCTTGGCCAATGGCTTGAAGCTGGGCAGCGACTTCGGGTTGGGTGAGGGAGTACTGCAAGAAGACCGCTTTCTTACCCAACTCTCGTAACGGATAGACCTGGTCGTTGGTCATGTTGCCGACATCTTCCAATCGGGCGAGGAGCGACCAGATCCAATTGCTGACGTGCTTCTTGATGTTCTTGCCTGGAGTAAGAACTCTGGTTTGCAGCAGATCGAGGAGCTGGAAGACGGTTTCTTGATCCAGCGATTGCAATTGTGCCAAGCGCGGCGGCTTCGTGGATAGCAAGCGATGCCATTCTGCGCAAGCCTTGTTGTTACCTTTTGGAAAGGAAATGGGGTAGCTGTCATCGAGTTCGGCCAGTGCGTCGGCTTTTGGTGGTAGGCGAAGCTGCCTGCGTTGATCGAAGAAGCGGTCTGTGATGTTGCGAGTGTAAGCTTTCTGAGGACTAGAGTCGTCTTCAGCTGGGGCGGTTGGTGATGCTGGAGCAATACAAACTCCGTCGTGGAAGTTCTCATCCTCCATCGCATCGTCGACAGCATCAGCGACTGGGTCATCGGGTTGCTGATCGTCTTGCTGGATAGACGTCAAGACCTCTGGTATGCCCTGTCGCTCGGATCTGGATGGTGTTAGCAGACAGTTGTCAGACTTATTTGAGGGATCAGAGGATAAGTGATGTTACCTGACTGCCCTGAGATATGCCATGGCCTCTTCCGTCGTACTGTCGTATTCCTCATCTTGATCCTCCTCGTCCCACTGATACGAGACCAGTCCTAGCTGAGGAAATTGGTTCGTTCGCTCATTTCTCTTGACATTCGCACCCCATCGCTTCGACGTCCTATTCCGTTGATTTGGCGTATGGTCTTCCTCTTGCTCCTCCTCTTCCCCAAGTTCGGGCTGGACTGCGTCGTCTCGAGTTTCCAAAGTTGGGTCGTAGTTTGGCCGCTCAGCGCCGAGCTGTACGCTGTCCTCGTCCTTCGGACACTCTTCCGTCTCGTAGTCGGCGACGGCACGGTCGTCCACACTTGCGCCATCCTGCTGTCCAGAAGCATCCTCGATCTCCTCGTCTCCGTCGGAAGCATAGCTGAGCAGCACACGCTTGTTCGGATTATAAAGAGCGTCAGGCCCAGACTTGGGCTTGTCGCGCTCTCTGCGGCGCTTGAGAGTCATGGTGTTGATGCTCGTGTTGGTAGATGATGTTGTCAGAAGAAGAGCGTTCATCAAGGTCGCCCAAAGATCCACACACTTAGACTTTCTTGGCGTCGCGCTTAAACGCGACGTCACGTTGCACGGATGGATGAAAAGACCACATTCATCCACAATCCCTTCTCGCAACTCTCCCATTCCTGCTGCGATCAACCATTTCGATCACATCAGTATGAGACTGCCTTGACTGGTGTTCGCTACACGTGTGCGCTTGCAGTTTACCATATAGCCAATATAGGTAGCTACGAGCTCGATATCATAACAGCTCTACAAGCAGGTATTCTACAGGCATCTACTTCAGATACTGATATGTCCAGGGCATGAAATGGAACAGCAAACCACGCAACAATCCCAGTGGCGCATCCCAGGGAAAGGCCACGTCTTTGGCGGTTGGATTCACCGTCACTCCCTTCATCGCGTACTCGTCGCCATGGTCCGCCACCTCAATCATACCCGCGGCAAGATCCAGGAACGACAATGGAGTCTTCGATGGCCCGAGACTCAACTCATGGCCCTTCTGGGTGTCGTGTGACAAGCCGCCAGGACGCACGAAAGCGGTCGTGGTCAGAGACTCCTTGGACCGAAGGAACCTCTCTGCAACTTGTAGGTCGCGGTAGACGTGGGACGCAGCGCAGAACAGCATGTTGTGCACGAATTTGGGAAGCTCAGACATGAGGTAGTCGTCGAGCGAAGCCGATGAGAGCACGACGAGGCGTGGCAATGTCTCGTTGGGATACTGTTTCTGAAGTTGTTCCAGGGCAGTGATCACTGACTTGGCTGTGTCGACGGCGATGGTGCAGCTGGGGACGTTGTCGGACAATGCGACTGTCAAGAATGCGGCGCGGGTGCCGCGGAGGCAGTTTGCAAGATTGTCAATGTCGTCCAGAGAGCCTTCGAAGATGCTGACGCTCTTGTTTTCCTGTACTTCGGGCGAGAGGCGGAACAGCTTCTGTTTTGAGCGGCAGTAGGCATTGATTGCTTTTCGCGGGTTTTCTTTGAGCAGGACCTTGATGAGAGCTTGGCCGGTATTTCCTGTAGCGCCCAGCACGGCGTAGGAAGGAATGGTCGACGAGGCCATTGATGGAGTTGTGTGACAAAGCTGTCAAGCACGGGGGCTTGTTGCGATCCTATTATGAACTCTCAAGGGAACATCCACAGGCCAAGTCAAGCATCGCAACAGCCCGCAACAATCGGACAATTGAAAAGCCTAATTGGAGGAAGTCAGAGAGGGACAATAAGGGTCCCAGAGAAAAGTCCTGATCCAACTACGACTATGACGATGACGATTTGGACCGACAATGTGGGTGTCTGGATGCACGTGTACGAGTGCAGAGGAACTGCACTCCTTCGCGCAGGCGCGGGCCGACAGGCCATTCACATGCGAGATTCAGCATCTTCCGCAGCTTAAGCCACGATCCGCTCCGCGGCGTCGCCAGGTACCGTCAAGGCTGTTCCCAGTCCGGCGTACTCATTCCACATGACACGGCCTGCGCTGCTAATCCAAGCCTATCGCTCTTCCAACCATCCTGCGGAACATCGATGTAAAAGTTTCCAATGCTGCCATCGCCCTAGTCTATGGTCTGTCATCAACAGAAACGCATGTGATGCACACATACGCTGCCCGGCTCCCCTAACAAGCATTCGTCCTGCTAATGATGACTTCCATCCATGTGCCTCCCTCCGTCCAACAGCTCCGAAGCGATTGCTGGCAACATCAGAGTAAACCATACATAGCAACGCAAGCTCCACACAGAGGCAAAATCACTCTGCCAACATGCCTCCGCTTCCAAGTCTCAAGCAGCTCGACGACCTTAACCTTGAAATCCCCATCCTTCTCCGGACGCTCCATCACCAGCTTCTCAATCTCCAAGATCCTACGATTAACCGGAAAAACAGCAACGATCTCGTACCAGGCGACTTGCACGACGATCAGGAGCGCCACGGCAAAGTAAATCCACCGAGCGGCCAGCTGACGGTCTTGGTGCGTGTAGAGTAGGTAGGTTGCAATTGTGAGGGTCAGGCCTTGGATCCGGCTGCTGGTCTGCAGGTAATCGCTGCCTTTGGTGATGAGGTCGTCGAATTGCCTCGTCATGACTCGGGAGGTTCCACCGCCGTCTCGGATGATGGGGATGATGAAGATGGACATGCTGGCGCTGACACCGGCTACTAAGGCTAGCCAGAGGGTGTTGAGAGCCGCGAAGCCTTTGACGAATTCGGTCGATGTGAAAAAGGCGAGTATCTCCATGGCTCTCGGGATGTCCAGTCTCGCCGGTATGAGCAGTGCTTTGCCGAGATGGCGGAATTGGATTCGCAATAGCGAGGCATGGATATTTCAAAGACGGTGCTTTGCTGTTATACTCTTTCCACACTCTTCTTGTACTGATGTCATCAACTCCTGCCCGCGGACTCACATTCGTTATCATAGCTGAAGTCCACGAGACACGGGCATAGAAATGTCCGGACCCCGATGATAGGGCACAATAGACACTCTGAGATAGGGCATGGAATCAGCTTTTGTCTCTTTCTTTCGTCTTCTTGTGAGCAAGATGTGCGTGGCGTCCCTGAGATATGTGTTGGCCATTTCTTGTTTTCGGGCCCGAGGTGGCCATTCAGGTCTTTGGTGAGCGAGTGACTTTTCGATTTCTTCCTCGCTCTTCTCCATTATCCACCATCTTACAGTGCCATCAAGATGCCAATGATGATCTCAGATCGACAATCGCCGCAGCCTAGGACATTTGTTTTTGCAATTGCAACACCGTTCCTTACCAGGCTAGGACGATCGTCGCTTCGATGACCCAGGATGTTCATGCCAAAGAGGATCACTTCCTTTCGAAGCTGCAACGGCATCAACAATGTTTACTCCCGCAGCCTTCATGGCAAGTGTAGCTCAATTGCAACCTGCAAGAGCTTGAAGAGTTGTTTCTGTCTTTCCTGCAGTGAGCTCCTCTCTTCTCTTCTGCACGCTCAAACAAGCTCAAGACTCCGCGTCATCGCCGAGCACAGTCCACATCAACTTTCGACTTCACCTCCTGAGCTACGCCTCTCTCCACCCATCAAAGGAACGAAGCATGTCATCGAAAAACCACATCCTGACTACCTACCACTTCTCCAACACATCCAAGACCTTCCAACAAAAAACCACGAGCAAAACCCTCGGTCTCAACGACATTCTCATCAAAACGACCCACTCTGGAATCTGCTTCACAGACGTCCATGCCAAATCCAAAGAATGCGGTCTCGGGCACGAAGGTGTAGGCCATATCATCGAGATCGGCCCAGCCGTGAAGCACCTCTCAATCGGCGACAGAGTTGGCTGGGGCTGGCTTCATACTTCTTGCGGCCATTGCAAAACGTGTGTGACTGGGTATAGACAGTACTGTTCGGAAGCAAGAGGGTTCGCGTTCTCGGATCTAGATCAAGGTGCTTTTGGGGATTATAGGATTATTGATGCGGAGTTTGCGTATCGGATTCCCGAGAGTATCGAGTCGATTCATGCGGCGCCGTTGATGTGTGCGGGAGCTTCTGTGTATGAGGCTCTTGATGCTGCGAGGACGAAAGCTGGAGACAGAGTTGGGATCGTTGGCTTAGGTGGTCTTGGGCATATGGGTGTGCTTTTTGCCAAGGCGATGGGATGTGGCGTTACAGTCATCTCAAATTCGATCCCCAAAATCTCGGACTCATGGATGATGGGTGCAGACGAGTTCCGTTATGCTGGAGACATCGACTACGTGCATCGCCAATCAGGGGTCGTCTCGGAACCGCAGTCGATGAGCATCGATGTCCTGCTGATCACATCGAATGCAGTCCCGAAGCTGGACAGTTTGTTCCCTTTCCTCTCCAGGAGGGCCACGATTGTTCTGATGACGATTCAGCAGGAGAGTCTGGAAGTTCCCTACATGGGTTTCGTGCTACCTGGTCATCGATTGATTGCGTCCACGGAGGCGAGTCGAGAGAATCATATCAAGATGCTGGAGTTCGCAGAGAGGCATCAGATCAAGCCTCGGGTTGAAGTCTTCGATATGAATGAGGCGGGTCTGGCTAAGGCTTTCAGTCGATTGGAGAGCGGCAAGATTCGTTATCGAGGTGTCTTGCAACGAACGAAGGAATAAATGAATGCGACAATACCTGGAACCAGGGCGAACACTGCCGATCCAATCTACTCGATTATCTCGAGTTTGAACACTGTCATGAGGCTCAGCATGCAGTTGTCAGGACAGTTGGGTGTAGAGATGCCTTAGGTGTGATTTGACTTTCACGCTTGTTGCAAGCGCCATGTGCAGCGAATCCTTCCCGCACAGACGACTGGTCGCCCTCTCTGCGAAGGGTACGCCACATTTTTAGAGGCGGGCAGCCATCGCGCAACTGTCACTTCCTCTTTTCTCATCGGATGTCTGCTGAGAGATATCAAGCAATGTCTGGCATCGTCAAGGATCTACTGTGCCCCGACATTCGCAGAGTCTGACGACCACTTCAGTCTTTGCCGCTCTCATGATCTCAAAGACGAGTTGGATGCATTCCGATCACAATGGCGCAAATGCCTCAATGGTCTCAGCTACCTCCATGGTCTGATGTCGGCCAATCTTCATTCGATGGAAAATGCGGAGAGTTAATCAAAGGACCCAAGCCGGATAATTCACAACACGACACGATCGAAATCTGCTACGAGGCTTATCTGCTGGGAAAAGACTCATTGAGCCGTGGGACATTGACTGTCAAGCGCGTTGGCAAGCAAAAATGCCCTTTTCTGGACAACACGGTCTACCATTCGGATCAGAGTTCTTTCAACCTGGGTGGAAAGAGCGCTTCGGTCCATTTTGCCGACTTAACCAGGGCACAGGGCGAGGCGGCAAACAACCTCTTGAACGAACGTCGAGCCCACGAGAGCCACAGCAATGCCGAGTGGGTGCTCATATCCATACGAAAGAACATTTGCGGAAGCCGGATACTGCGACTGTTGAGAGCTCATGACGTTGTCGTGATCATCAAGCGGCAGGCAAGAGTCCCATATTTCTCCGCTTGGAACGTCCCTCGGAAGACAAATCATGTCACGGAATTTGACATCGCGTTGAAAGTCCTATCTTCGATGAAACATTCAGTCGAGTTTTTTGAAGTCATCAAAGACTTTCTCGAGGCGTACCCCGAACCATCGATAGACTCGCGCACGCCGGCTAGCTTGAGCTCTACGAAGGACAAGCCGCGAATGCCTTTCCAGCATGAGGACGAGCAAGCACAACTATATCGCCTAGCCGGAAGGCTCAGTTCGCACCCTGGAGCAGTACGTGCCCTTCGTCAGGCTGTTTACTCCATGTATGAGACAGACGCTCGGTTCTACTGGATGTCACGTCAATGTGGGACGAGCATGCTTCCTTTGAAGAAGATTCTGGTCAATCGGCGCCCAGAACTCATGCGATATCTTCTGAATCGGGACCGAGCTACCACGAAACCCCAACGCAACATCTATTTTGAGCAACCAACATTGGACGATACAGCGGGGAATCAGTCGCAACTTCAGAATGCTTGGAGACACTGCAAGTACGAAAAAGTACTGCGCCGCGATTTCCTTTGGTCTCACGATCTCCCAGCAGGAGAAATGTCCGGAAGGCCTTCGAGAATGAGCAGTCCACGATTTACTTCAGTCCAAGGTCATCTTGCCGGCGGACAGCAACCTGTGGTCGAGAATCTGAATACATTGATTCCTGTTCAGGCCCATAGCAGCGTCCCAGATTACATGGAGGTATGGAGTGCCCACGGCTGTAAAGACGCTGACGTCTTCCCTGGCAATGTGTCTCGTCTGAAACTGGCACTGCTACTTGCCGCATTATACATTCGCGTGCATGAGACGCAGTGGCTACAGAGACCATTGGGGACTACCGATAGTACTGATCAGTGCGACTCCGACCATGGGACAGATGGACCGCTCCGGGCACCTCGAACCTCATTGGAGCTAACGTCTGGGCATTGGTCCCGAAATGTCGTTACTCTCGCCAGTCCATGTCCGCGCCAACAAATTCGCTGTTGCGGCAACACCGTTGCAGTAAATTCCCAACAGAATCTCAGCTCAAGATCAGACAACATCACTGAAACGCATGTCGAGCGTATTCGCGTAGATTTGCAGGGACAAATGGATCCGAATCCTGACGAAAAGGAACCACGTTCTTCACTCAAACCAGAGATACGTGGCCATGTGACAACCACGCCAAATGCCGAACCAATTATTGACATCGATCACGAAATACTGCCAAATGGGCAGCCTTATACCGAATGCGCACGCATGAGCAATTGCGAAAGTAATACTGCGACAAACGTGATCGAACAAAGCTCCCAGGAAGACGATAGCAAGTCAACGCATATCATGTCTAAAGATTTCAATGCCTGCGGCCCCTCAGACGAGCATCCCATGAACTACTTGGAGACCTTCCGCGATCTTCAAACAAGAGTCGACCGACTTTCGACTTTAACAAGGCCAGACACGCCACCCTCATCCGAAGAAAGTTTCACTGAAGAGGCCACAAGCCTTTCCAGCTTTGATAATCGAAGTCGAACTTCGCAAGCAACGCAAAGCGTAAACAACCATTCACGGCCTTCTGAAGGGCTCGCTTCCCAACAGTCGCTGGCGTCAAGCTCTTTTAGAGCTAAAGCTGCGAGGGCGACTCACGGTCATCATCCTGATGCCGAGGGAAGCGAGGAGGAGGAAGAGTTGGGTCCGCAACGCAAGAAACCTCGTAGCTCAGACTCTGGAGACTTACGTTCCAGGCGATACCCTTGCCCGTATTCCATTGGAGATGGTGTGAAGTACAGCTCGCACACAACATGCTACCCGCATATTTCACCATTGCTGTATGTATGGCCCCAAAAGACCCGTTGATAGGGACAGACACTAAACTCTGTCACAGTCGTCACCTCGAATCGCACGAATTCTACATGTGCACCAAATGCCTCTCAACTTTCAGCTCTAAGGAGCAGAAGGCTAGCCACGATGCTATGAAGGCGTGCATCAAGACCTGTCTCCGCCGCGCCTGCAAGAGGCACACAGCACTGGACTCCCTTGACTCTGGCGAACATCAATGTATCCTGAGCTCTGACGATAAATGGGCAGCAATCTTTCGTCGAGCCTTTCCGCAGCTGCCGATCCCTGATCCATGGTCCTCCACTGTGCAGCCGTGGCTGCTTCAAACAACTCATGAGATGCCTCATCCGGCCGTGGACCCGTTGACTACATTGCCGGCCATTGGATCTCAGGTCCTGGATCCAGCTCCAGAAAACTCGATCGACCAATACTTCGTGACATCTCCTGATGTTGGCAAGGTGTGGGAACAATCTTTCGAGCCTCACCGGACAATGCCTGGAACATTCTCTCGACAAAGAGTTGACTTCGGAAGCTGCATCGACGAGGAACTGTTCCGACAAACTGGATGCGAGCCACAGGTTGTCGCTTGTGAGTCGCTACAATCCGTATCCCGAACAGACGTTCAGGAGCTTCGGCAAAAGCTTGCAATCATTGAGCAACGGGTTGAACAGCCAAGTCGCTCGGAGCAGCAGTCTAGTGCAATGCTCCGACTTCTGTGGAAACGCCTTCTCGAGATTGGAGACTCCTCTGTGCAGGAAGGTGGTCTTCTTCGCCAGGTGGCGAGTATGCTGACCCCTGACATCCTCGACGATGGACTGCCTGGCTGCGATGTACTCAACACAAATCAGCAGACGGACATGACTGGAAATGTCGACTGGTCCATTGCTGGCCTCGCTCCACAGCAACGTGCGGCTGGTGGCAAGGGGAAAAAGCGAGCGATTCCTGGAGCAGCAGACTCCGCGTATCACTCTGGTAAGCAGATGAGCTGAATGTGAAGGCCATTTGGAACGAGCCAAGGCCATAATTTGCCGAAACAGCCACATGTGGAAGATCGCCAACGCTCTCCACGAGAAGCACTGGAGTGGCGAGCAACTTCACCACCTCAAGGCACGTGCGGATAAACATACTCCGTCGGCTGTGGCTGGACCGGATTGTGGTGGCCAAAGATCACATTCTTCACTGGATGTTCCATCTCTTCGATCTCTCGCTCTTTCGTCCATTGCACCAGGGCATCGAAGTCTTTACAGGTCTTTTTCGGCAATTGCAAATCTGGGATCATTCGGGGTCGATCTTGGATCCATTGCTGTGTGATGATGGATGTTCCCGCGTTGCACATGAGTGCGTCTCGAATGACTTCGATGCAATGGTCTGCGACACCAATCAGCCTCCGTGCGGAGAAGTGCGATTCAACAATAATCAACCATTCAATCTTACCAAGCTTGAGTAGCAATGTCTCATTGCTGTTCTTCTCAAAGATATGGAAGTCATCGTGCTGGCGATAGTAGTCCCGATGGGTATACACCCGCAACCAGTTGAGACAACTCAGCTGAACCCCATATTCAGTCAAAGCCAAAGCTCCTGGTCCATAACGATCTTCGTACTGCGGAGGAAGACGAACGACTTTGGATGGATCCTTTCCTGCGGCTCGCACTTCGTCGTCCGTCACGAACAACAAGTTTTCTGGAAGCAGTCAGCCCCTGGACTCATCCATCTATGAATTTTAGTAGCTTGCCTCGAGCAATTTCATGCCAAGCTACGTCGATTTCATGGCTCGGTGGTCTTCGCCATTGACTGTGATGTCTCGGCGTGACATTGACTTCTCGCGTTCTGTACCGTATTGCTTCCCTCATCGGAGCTATCCGGCAAGTCAGTCTTCAGATTGCACTGCGCTCTGCAACGTCGGACGAACTCACTTTCGCCATTGAGGAACCTGGCACAACGATCAGGCAATTGATTGTCTCGCAGCGCATACGCGATCACCAGAGCTCCGAGCAGAAGAGCGATCAGGAATGCCTGAACAAGTGCGATTGTCCGAAGAGAGATCCCGCTGGCATGGCCGCAAAGACCATTGTGCTCGGTGGTTGAAGCCTTTTCTTCCTCGGCTCCAAGAAGTCTTTGCTCGATCTCAGGAACTGAGCTGCTGGGACTGTGTCCGCGAAAGTCGTGCGGCTCATCAATCATGGTTGATACGCCTGAAAACTCATCGAAAAGTCGCGGATGAAGAGAGGAGAGCAACGATCTCGAATGGCGAGCATGGCAAGTTCCGTTGGTGCTGACAAGAGGCCCGCCTTGACGACATGGTTGGTGATACGACAGAGCTGAAAAGCCCTTTGCAGCATCTCGCAGAATCCTTCGGCGCGAGTTCTCGACCACGCATTTTGGCACTCTTATCATCCATTTTCTGAGCATGTAGTGCTTGTGCTGGCGGCCTTGTGCATGCTACTGCATTAGTTTGGCTCCCACGGAACGCCCTGCTTACAATGGTACGTCGATACGTCAGCCTGCCTGCGGGCTCCGACTTCATCTACGCAGACAGTCTGACTGGCGCAGCCATCCAGACGCGCTTCAATGGCGTCAGAAATGAGTGAGAGTGAGGATCCTGCCTTTGAGTTGGAGAACGACAAGAATCTCCTCGGCGACTGGTCTATTTCGCCTGCGGCACTCAAAAGACAGTTGCTGCGGCGAGACAGACTCGTCAAAGCTCAGTGGGCAGTCATTGCTATCTTGATGAGCATCATTGTCGCTGGGACGATTCTGCCGACGAAACCGCAACGCTGTTCAGACTGCGTGCAGCACTTCTTCGCGCTATGTCAGTCATCACAATATTTTGGAATTTGACAAGTGGATCGGAACTGACACATAACAGCGCCAGCCTTGAGATACGTGCTCGAAGAGAACTATCATGACGACACAATCAATGGAAGCACTCACTATCGTTCTCGCTGGCAAGGACAGCCAAACGACGATCTTGACGCAGCCTGGCAAAGCATTGTCAACGGTGAGGCTCTCACGACATCTACAAAGGAAGAGACTCTTCTGATGAAGATGCTTAGAGGGACTCATGCGGATCACTTTCGAAGAAGCGAAGACATTGGGAAAGCCCCTGGATGACCGAGTTGCGATTCCACCCGACTTGACGTCTAAATATGGCGCGGGCATCGTCGTGTCTTCAGACATGGCACACGAGCTCCATTGCTTGAACATGATCAGAATGTATACATACGGAGACTACTATCGCAAGAAGGACCCAGTCCCCATGCTCTTCCAGCAAAGCGAGGCAAAGATACTGCGAGCGCATATCGGTCAGCGTTCGTAATGATACTGATAAATACCGCGGAAGGCTGACCTGTCTCAGACCACTGCATTGACGTTCTCCGACAAAACATCATTTGTACCACAGACACCGCCTTGATCACACACAGATGGATCGAGGGCCGACCGTTGATGCAGCCCGACTTCAACGTCAAGAAGAAGTGCCGCTCATTCGACGCTATGATGGACTGGATCAGCGAACGTGAAATCAAAGAACTCAACGGGCGTCCTGGATATGGTGTGCCGAGAGGGACTGAGATATAGCACTCTGAATGCATTGAAGAGATGGTTCTAGAGGCTCTACAGTGCACCGAAACCCATACGATCGTACTCGTAGCAAAGCAAGCCTCTCCTTGTGTCGATCGTCTCCTCGACGGCTGGATCACGGGCCAAGCCATGGAATGTGAGCACATCCGTCAACGACGCACTTGCGTTCGAGACTGAAGATGTTGGACCATCATACGCTCGCTGATTCTTTGAAGCCTTTTTCTGCCAAATCCACCACAATCGATCGAGTTGGCCATGATGAAGGTAGAACAGCGGTTCTGATAAAACTCATTATCTCATATGCTACAATACGGCCTCTTAATGGGAAGACATACCTGCTGGAGCCACGAAGTGGGAAAAGTCACCTCCAATTTGTTGTGGAACAGTGTTGTGTGGTCCATGCTCTACCAAGAGGAGGAAGTCAAAATACTCATCGTGCTTTAGCATACGTTCGATCAGAGTAGCTCTGTTGTTTTTCCAAACTGGAGGCATGCTGGAGAAGTTCCGAGCCAGACAATGAGGCTTCTCGTCCATATCCCAGTATCGGGAGGTGAAGTTTGCGAATGGGCCCTGAGAGACGACAATGTCAGCTGGAGCTAGCGATTGTTGATATGGGATGCCGAACGTCATTGATGCAGTATCCAGCACCACTTGATGAAGGCCTGTCTCGATCTCCATTACCTCCAAAGCCTGTGGTGGAAGAAAAGACTGGCGAGGAAAAGGGACTCTGCCAGTCCAGCGTCCAATCCCAATATCTGCATTGAACGTCAGCGAGACGCAAACATCATTTGAATTGATATGACTGACGGCAAAGATCCTTCATATCCACACTCCGATCTCAAGTTGTCTTCGAAGATCTGGATGAAGTAGCGATGCCACGAGAAGAATGAGGCTGAGTCATGAGAAATGTACCCGACATGCTGGTGCGTCCAGGGAAAGTCGTCCAGTCTGGAGGAATTTGGCTGAAGACGAGAAGGGGCTCGATGCAGACATTTGACAGCATCAATGAATGCCAGCTTCTCTGCGTCTGAAAGCGTTCGCCATTCCCGCCGGGTTCGTGGACTTGAACAAGCAGGTTCTATCGATGAAGACAAACCAAACACTCGGATTGACAGGCCAGCGAGAGAGATTACGAGTAGTACTGCTATCGCAGCGATTGCAAGAGTTGGTGAAGTGCGTCTGCTCTGGCGTGATTGTCTACCAAATGTCAAATCGAAGCTTCTGAAGCTGCGGGGAACACTTACTTGTCGCAGTTCACACGGAGATCCTTTTCATCGTCCCTCAATCGCTCATATCTCTGTCCTCGAGAGAACATGTGCAGCATCTTTGGACTTTGATTTTCCGAGTCAACCTGGTATGCTCAACGCTGCTCAACAGCTGGGCACCTTGGCGTCTTGAGCACAAGCTGAAAGCCCCAGAGGATCGCAACTGGATCGTCTTCTGCATCTCGCATCGCTTACAGAGGACACTGCGCTCATTGATCCAGAAATTGCGTCGCAGGAATTGGGGGCCTGGTTGTGCTTGCCATATGTCGCAGTGCAGTAGCTTCGGAAAGGCTGCATGCGAGCCTCGTGGGCAGGTACGCCCCCACTTCATGTATTCGAGTGGAGAACTAGCAAATTCCTGTACGACATGAAGAATACAAGCGAAACGTCAGCACGGACTAAAGACTTCCCGGGAAGAGGGCGGGTGACGACGTGGTCTGGAGCTGGCACACGGAATCTCTGCACGAGGTCGTCTTCGCCAGACCCAGCGGCAGAGGGCCCGTCATGATCAAGGGAAAAGGCTATACACCGCTGGACTATGAGAATTGCCATGAACAGAGACCTGATCAATCCAACACCAGGTCGGGATTCTCACCATGGCTCATTCATGCTGCGCTGCTTTTGACGTCCTTCGGATTCTTCGTCTCGTCACTGTGGATTCGCAACGATGCCACGGCCGAGGAATGTGTGAAAAAGACTTCAGTATATTGTGAGTCGTTTGGTCATCCACTTCAAATATTTGCGACTGAATGAAGCTTCTCATCAGCACCCGCCTTGGAAGCCGTTCGAACCCATGTAACGAGATTGAACGGATCTTTCAATTACGAGTCCGTATTCAAAGGAGAGCCTTCACCCGAACTTGACGCAGCTTGGTCCAGACTTACAGCGGGAGGTATGAACCAGTACTCAAGCCTTGGTACAACACAAGCGCTAACATCAAGATGTAGACATTCTTCCAGGTCCACTCATATCCGTATCAGAAGATGACTTGATCGAGGTCGATCAAGCCGACGACATCGATACCGTTGTACGACTTCCGCCACACTATGGCGAAGGATATGTTGCATCTCTTGAAGTCTTCCATCAATTGCATTGTTTAGTAAGTGCGTCGCATAGCCGTATGGATTTGATGCTGAGTCGAGCAGAACATGCTGCGGCAGATATCATATCCTGAATACTATCAGAGAAACTCTGATCCTGAGAAAGTCAATCGTATGCATATAGGTATGGCAATCTTTCGCCATGGTATTGAAAGGTGACAACGCTGACGAAGTGACTAGATCACTGTAAGGCTGACATTCGCCACTCTGGACGGGATAGGTTCACTCACAGTCTGAACAGGCATTGACATGTTGAGGCAACATCTCATGTGCCGAGGAGACACTGGTATTGTCACCGGACGGTGGGTGACGGGATATAGTCATCTATATCCATACTTCAGCACCGTCCACATATGTAGAGACCTCGATGCGATTTACGAGTGGGCGGATCAAAGGAAAGTGACTGTGTCTCAGGAAGAGCTCAAGGCGTTTCGAGGCTCTGTAAGCCTTGAGAACATACCTTGAGCAACTCCATACGGAGTGTATAGATACTCCTCCCTGGGAGAGTTGGATGTCGACATGACATTAGACGAACAGCAAGCTCAGCAAGTATTGTATTCTTGTTACCAGTAGCGACCGTCCGAAGCACTTCTCATTCCCATCTCTCCCGACGTCACAATTCGTCCTGCTCCTTCCTTCAAGTCACACTAATCCAAGCAATCGCTCATCCCATTTAAACCTCAGCCTCGTCGAAGTCATCGGCGTAGTACCTGGAACGATGAATATCAGCCGATCGAGAACTCATGTTGAAAGACGCACATGGTGTTCGCCGCTGGTGCTGCCTCTGCACGCTTCTCAAGATCGCCGACGTCCTGATTGACCGGAGCAGCTAGGGTGAAGCCCAAGATTGCGGCGAAGGCGAGGAAGGCTTTGAACTGCATGGTGGCGGATGGTGAAAAGTCTGAGATCTGTGCTATGATTTCGTCGACGAACGTGAGGTATCGAGTGCGGATGCAATCGTAACGACTTCTGGCTCGTGGCTTATAGCCGACACTCACCGCTAGTGAGCTTGAAGACCCCATTTCATGCCCTAGTTGCGATCGTTCTGCGCTTGCATCAGAGGCGTTGCTCACTGCGAGCCTGAAAATCCTCTTGCTCCACGACTTTTGGTCGATCGACATCCACGATAATCTGACATGGCCTTCTCGCATTTGAGATTCCCTATCAAGCTGAATTGCGAGTTTTGGTTGGATCCTGCAGCTTTCAGCTCAGGCCGGCCGCACAATCACGACAATTCCTTCCGATAAATCCACCACCTCAGCTACACCCTCGATGATAGGGCGGCGGTGAAGGACAACATGGAATCGTGAGGTCATGTGTTTCCCAACCCTACAGGGGCTAGACGCAATCCTCCACGCTAGAGTAAGAACCAAATCACATGCCAGGACAAGCATGATCTCACAGACTCCGTCCGAAACACCTCTCCCACTATGCCACTGAACATCTGTAAGTGATGGTGTGGCTCAACTCTAATGGCAACGATCCTCTTGAAGCAGTCTCCAACATCGATACCTTGCCGTCGCAATCAAGAAGAAACATCATACCATGGATTTTAACCCTGTGCAATGCCGGACTCGCGCTGCTCACTATCTACTTTAGCTTGACTGATGACGGTGGCTGTTCAAAAGGGCCAGTGGACGAAAGGTATCGCAACGCAAAGTTGAACTCTGCATTGAAGGCAACATCTACATACTGTCAGTATTGGACTTGTCCGAATGAGATCTCACAACTCATACCTATCGTCCAGCTCCGATTTTCGACGAAGTAGACCTGTCTCTGGGGGTTCGCAAGCTTGATGGAACGTTCAAGAACAAGTCTTCCATCTTCCGCCAAGATCCCTCCCCCGAAGTTGACAAGGCTTGGGACTTCTTCTCAGGGGCCATATTCACAACTACTTCGTATACGCTGGCTGAGAACGGGAAGCGTCCCGGAGAGGCTGTCAAAGCCCCGGCATCGTGGAATCGCGGGGACGATTCGTACATCATACAACTTGATGTCTTCCATGAAATTCATTGTCTCAACTGGCTACGGAAGGACCTGAACTGGGAATACTATTACGGAGATAAGAAGCCTACACAATGGTGGCTGGACCATCGAGCTCATTGCATGTAAGATAGAGGCCTCGACCTTGGTGCCTTGACCACTTGCTGACATTTTTGCTTGATTTCCAGTCACGTTCTCTTGCAAACACTCATGTGCCACGCCGACCTCGACGTCGTGCCATACAACTGGGTCAGCAAGTCCGAGGATCACGAGGCTGTACCTGATCCCGATTTCAATGTCTTGAAGAAGTGCAGGAACTTCGACGCGCTACTGGAGTGGGCAGAGAAGAACGAAGTAAAGAATGCCCAAGAGAAGCGGAAGCAGCTGAGAGCTCCGAAGGATGCTGTCATTCATGATTGGCCGTATGCATAGAGACCAACAACGATGACATTCGGACAATCTTCATGAGCCTCTCTCTCGATGCTGTGGTTCGCCTCTCTTGAATCAAAGAACCAGGTTGTAGAAGAGACGCAGAGTTCAGCCAATCCAGGGCAGTGGTAAATCAACTCTCAATTACAAATTCGACGAATCTGGTAATATGCGAGGAAGTGCCAAGTTTGGCAAGGCTGCGAGGGTGTCGATAACGCCGACTCGGAGACGCTCTGAATCCATCTGGCGTTGAAGATGAGCATTTAAGTCTCTCTGATCTTCCCTCTACTCTCTTCCAGCTCAACTCTAGCAGCAGTCGAGATCAACACCAAGACAACCTCAACTTCCATCAACAACCCAACCATGAAGCCCAACACCATCCTCACCATCCTCCTCACCGCAGCTCTGGCTTCCACAATCCACGCCGCCGGCTGCCCTTACGCAGCTCAAGCCGGCCACTGTTGCAACGGCTCCATCTATCGCAGCAACGAATCTGGTGACTCGAGCGATCCCAATAACTGGATATGCTGCCAGGGTGGCAGCCTCGGAGTAACAAACTCTCAGGGCAGTTGTCCTTCTGGAAGTCCGATCTCCTTGGCGGATGCGCCCAGCGTCAATGGCAATGACTCTGGTACCTCTTCTGCTGGTACTGCTACGCTCTCGACCACGATGAGTGCTACTGGGCCTTCGACTTCGGGGGCAACGGTTGAGGCGTCGACTGGAGGTGCAGAAGATATTAGCTTGAGGGTTATTCCAGTCGTTGTGGGAGGCGTCATTGCTGGCGGATTAGGCATGTTAGTTTAGACCATGCCAAGATGAGCGGCAAATGGTCGTACATACCGTACTGTTGAGGGGGTGATCAATCGATTACAAATCCGAGGGAGTCTTGAACTGCTGCTATGTCAAATATAAAGTTGTAATGCCTGAGCACTCGGCAGCACAGTCAATCTCAGATTCCGTTTTGTAGACATTTCAAGCTTACTCATTGAATTGTTGCAGCATCAGGGGCTGGCGATGTCTCAGGCCGTGCCCGATTCCCAGCAAACGGTCCACCAACGAACATATCGCAGATCACAGTCAGCCTGTCAAGGTCCGCTGACTTATACCGCCACATACTTCCAATCTCGTCCAGTCGAGCAAAGATCCAATAGATGTTCTCGAATGCCTCAGCAGACCTTGCTGCTTCCCGCTTGGCAAGACGAAGCCAAGTGCCGACTGCTATTTGAATCGGAATAATCATCTTCAGAGCGGTGAGCGGTCTTGATGGGGACGGCGACACGGCGTAGTGTAAACACATCATGATCGATTGGGCGGCTTCAATCTCCGCTTGTTCGATGCAGACGATGTCGGGGTTTGTGTAGTGGCCATGAGACGAGAGCTTTCCCAGCAGGCCGCAGATGATCAATCGGTAGAGATTGTAGCGGACCGCAATCAGAAAGATTGGGTACGAGTCGATTTCGAAGGCTGTTCCGAAGGGTGGTATTGTAACATCGCTCTGGCTCTGGACTGGGGTGGTGTACAAACTGAGGTATTCTTGTACGTGTCTGTCAGCGTCTGAGCCAAAGATCGCCAGAAGTCTCTCCGTCGCAAGTTCAATATGTGTGGCATCTCCTTCTTGCGTTGCTTGTCGAACGAGAAAGACCAGGCGTGGGAGTTGGACGAGCAGATGCCCAACCATGTCCAAGGCTTCGACCGGAGTGTTGAAAGAGGTGGTTCTGCCAGGCTGAGAACCGAATGTGTTCTCGAAGATTGAGCAGTCTCGGCCGTACATGATAGACTCCACAACCTGGCATTGGAAGGTTAGTCACAACGCGACGTTCCCTGGGGCCACAACTTACCTCGTCCATGCAGAAAGAGTTCGCAATCTCGCTCAACAATGTATCAGATTCGTATCTCGCCCGGTGGAGCTTGAGCAAGTAACGAAGAGCAAGCATATGCGGGACGTAGTCAAATGAGTCCAGCTGCAGAAAGTGCTGCACCATGTCAGTAGTCTCCAATCCACTGATCTCATATAGAACTCACTTCAGCAGCATAGTGCAGCAAAATCGCAAGTATCAGATTCCTGGAGTTGTCCTCCGTTCTGCAGTTCTCCACGGTGGCTCTTAAAGACGTCAAAGCGCGTGCACCTGATTTATGTGCCCGCAGCAGCGCTCTGTTGTCGCTTCGATAGAAAGCTGACATAGTGTCCAGAGCGTAGTGTGAGGCCAGCTCAAGAGCTTTACTCTCAGGGGCATATAACAAGGCCAGCTTGAGATAGTCGCCAAGTGGATTCATCCCGAGAGCCTCGTACCCGAAGACGGTGGACCATGTCGCCGATGCCTTGCTCTGTGGGCACAGGGTCGCAGTACTTGGCGTTGATTTTGTCGAGGGGTGGGCCTTTCGGTCGCGTTTGAGCCGGTGTATCCTGGAAACTCCAAGCGTCAGGAAGGTTCCTTCGCCACTGGCAGCTTGGCGTGCATGCTTTACGCCTAGATGGTCGACTACCTCACAAGGCTCGATGCCTGAATTGAGATCCTGCTCTGCTTTTGGTCGCTCAGATGGAATGTGTCTCGCACATCCAACACGGAAAGCAAGGACCTGCTCGATCACCGGGATATGGACTGAATCCTTCCCTGGCTTGTAGACGCAAGGCCTACTCTTCTTACGGCAGGCACCGCACGAAGGCTTGCGTTCATCGCACTGTCGATGTAACGTCAGCATAGTGGGACTGACCAGCCAAGTGCGGTAGCTCTGACCTTGACCTTCCTGTTCCTGCACATCTCGCACTTGCCCAATCGAGTCATTTTCAAAATCTTCCAACTTTCCCACGTCTCTTCCTGCTCTTTGAGTGAATGTCTTCAGGGACTATTCGCTGTAGGCGTTGCCCACGGTAGGCTCCTCTTATCACAGCACTGTCGACTTGGAGACCAGGACTTGCCGTCAAATACCGTCGAACCAAGCACCGCCACGGGAAGGAACCGATCGTCGAAGCTCAGCTACAAGGCTGAGGGCTGAAGGATGACTTGACATGCATGTGCAAGCGAGACCCTGCGGAAGATCTTAGCCAGAAGAGGCGATACATCGCATTTTCACAATGCAGGGCAGCAATAAGAGCCATTAAGGAGGTGAGTACCTCTTGACTGCATGTCTGTACTGGAGCCGGAGTGCCCGAGACCGCAAGAAACCAATGCCTGCTCGATATGATCAGTCACACGGCCTGTTCAGAGAGAAATGACTTAGGTCTGCAAGTACAAAACACCACCACCTTTCACGACCTCGACTGCAAAACCCACTCCCCCCTCCCATCCCTCCCAAGCCTAACAAACATCCCCTCCGCAACCCTCTCCATCTCCCCCTTCGTCCTAAGTCCCTGCAACGCAAACAAACTCGCAACACTACTCGTCTTCCAAGTCTCCAGCCCCGCCATCCGGCTCAAAACCGCAACACATCCCACAAAAATAAGAGCAAGAACCAGCAGCCCCAAAGGCAACGCCATCCAAACCCACCTCACCGTAACAATAGCCTGCTGATAGAACGCCTGGCCCTGGATGACTTCTGGAGAATTGTGCGTGCGGAGGTTGAGAGTTGCGGCAGCGGCGATGTTATCGAACATAGAGTCGAGGGTATGTGGTGTGGAATTGAGATGTTGGAAGATAGATTGCGTGAGGTCGCTTGGCCATTCGGGTTGTGCGGAGGCGGAGTTGTACTGGGCCACAGAACCCGTGAAGAGGGTTGTGAAATAGAACCAGAATCCTTTCATTGCGTTTTCGCCGATGGTGTAGTTTTTGCCGTATTGCGTCAGGTAATAGTACGACAAACTCTCGGGACCGACGTCGACGTCTCGGTTGGCGCCTGCGTCAAGAGGGGTGGGACGGCCGACGGGGGTTTCGACGAAGGTGCCGTTGGTGGAGGCGGCGGTGTAGTATTGGACGCAGAATTCGAGGATGCATTCTGCGGCGTAGGGGCCGAGGGGTGCGGGTGTGGAGGAGGTGGGTGTGGATGTTCCGTCCCAGGTGTAGTTGCCGAGGATTACGAAGACGTCGGCGAGGGGCATGGAGTCTTTGAGGTGGTCTGCGAAGGCTATGGATGTGAGGGAGCCGTTTGCGAGGGTGTTGTTGACGACCATGCTGACGCCGATGGCGATGGGGTCTTGGATTAGGGAGACTCCGTTGGGGAGGGTGTAGTTTGTGCTGGAGTTTGCGGGTTGGGTGGTGAGTTTGTTGGTGAGGTCTTTGCATTGTCCGCAGACGGCTAAACTGTTGTAGGTCGGCCAGGTGCAGTTGCCCGTGGGACATTGTGCTGGCACTTGGAAGAGGGAGGCCGATTCGTTGCCGTATGTAAGTAGCCCGCTCATGATGGCTGCTTTCATGGACAGGTCGACGTCGACGGTGTTGGTACTGTTGAGGTATGTTCGAGCAACGGGTAGAGAGGCTTCCTCCTTAGGAACGGCACGAAAGTCGGTCGATAGGATCTGTTGAACGAATGGGCTGATGGCGAGGAGGAGTATCGTCAAGAGAGCGCCCATGAATGCCAATGGCCTTGTTCAGTCAGCATTGTCAACCATCATGTACTGGTCAACGTTTGTTCGAGACTCACCCTCCTTTCATCTTCAACATCAACATCGCACTCCCCGGCGGTCCACCAGCAGCATCATTAATCGTCTCAAAATCCTTCAACGCCCTCGTCTTCCTAAACCACAACCACTTCAACTGCCCCAGCCCCTCATCAATCGGCACCGCAAGTGAGAAAGTCGCGACTGACGACAAAAGCGACACAACAGTCGGAAGCGTAATGCCCCATTTCCAGTTCGGCACAGGCTGCCCATCGAACGAGATCAAAATTCCCACAATGGCCGCAAAACAGCCCAGCGTGAAAAGCCAGCAGAACAGTTCAAAGAGCCAGAGGTTTTGGAAGGCGTGTTTGAAAGACCGTCGACTGGGGCCTCGGGGCGGTAGTTGATACACGTTATTGGGGTATTGGTGAGGATGGTTCTGATCGACATCAAAGGTCTGGACTGGTGGGTTGTATGGTTTATACGCAGATTCTTCGTTGGCACCATATACTGGTGGTGCAGGTGGGAGAGGAGCGTAGCTTGCCATGTTTTCGACGACGAACACGAGTTCCCTTGTCAAAGCACCCTGCCCTCCCCCGAGTATAAGTCTGTGGAGGCATATCCAGCTGATTAATTGGCGAGATCTTTAATTGGGGGTCTCCAGATCAGGGCTTGTTCCTGCGCCTGTTAGCGTAGGAATTAGGGGCCGTTCCCGTCGACCACATGTCGAAAGAGTGGTTAAATAAAGGCTTCGTCCGTCCCAGCTGAAATGGCTAGACTTCCAGAACGTGTCCTGCGAGATTCGCAGATTACCATGAAGCCAGGTCTGGAAAGCCACCAACAGGGCATTTTGGCGATGAGGGAACCGGATATGTCTAGAGAAAAGCGAGGTGGCGACGAAAAAGGGCAACAACTGGAACAGTAATGATGATGATTGGAAAACAGGTAGATACTAGGATGAAGAAAGCCTTCAGGGTGCGAGATCGATCTTGCGAAGTCGTCATCTCCAGCTGAAACGCACGGACCTGCATCGTGCTTCGACGCCTCGAGCCATGATCCTTCGAAGAGCGACAATGGACTTGGTTCAGGAGCCAGACCAGAACGCCGCGGACGAAGACCGACGAAGACTGGCCTTTTGAAGAGTATGGTGTCTGATGGGTGGAAGATGGGAAGGAGCGAGGGCTGAAGACGAATCCTGCAGCGATCGTGGAAGAATAAACAATAATAATAAAGGGAGCAGGGGTTGATAAAGACTCTTTTTGAACATGAACCCTCTATGCAAGACTCGCCACAAAGTTAGCAGCTTCCTGTGCGTGATTGGGGACCTCAGCAGAGTGGACGTCCAGGCTGTCGCCGCTGGCGCAGAAAGTGTCGTTCTCGTCGCAGTAGCTCCTGAGCACGCTCGCATAGGTGTTAAGTAGGGCAAGGCTATCGCCGCCCTCGCTGCGAGCGAAGATGCCGTCCTCGGTCGAAGTTCCGCGATCGAAAGACTGGCCAGCTGTGAAGCTGGGGTCGCCGAAGACAACGACGGCGGCGACTGTAGGACGTCAGCTTGAGATCGTACCACGAGGAGACTTGATACTGACTATTCTCACGGTACTGAGGGCCAATAGGATCCGGCTTGAAGACACCGCCAGCCAGAACATCAGTCATGACGTTTCCGCCCTGACTGTAGCCGACAAGAACGATGCGGCTACCGGAACCACAAGCCGCAACGTAGCTTTTGATCTTGTCTTCAGTATCGTTGATGCCATCTGTCACGGATGCCGGGTAGCTACCGCTGTCGTCGATGATAGTGGCTGGATAGTCGACTGCCACGCTGTAGGATCCTGGGACCATCTGCTCGATCAGGTCGGCGACTTGGCCTGGCTTGCCCTCGCCGGGGGCTTCGTTGGAGCCACGGGCGACGATGATGTAGAAGCCCGATGCGCAAGATTGGCGAGGAGCCAGAGGCGCGGCGATTGAAGAGGCTGCGAGGCCGAGCGCTAGGAGGGATTGGGCGAGCATCTTGTCGTGGCCTGGCGATGGATATTTCGAAGCCGAAAAGCGAGTGAAAGAGTGAGTGACTTGACCTTCGTGAAGCAGATGGATGGCCGGCACACTGCTGCTTTAATGTATCCTCCAGCCATTTTGCCGGCTATGTATCCGTACTTCCGTTCCATGGACGCTATGTTGGATAGCCTGGTGAGTGTGCGAATGTTCAGTCGATCCCTGCCAAGTCAGAATGCATGTCCGACACTACGCAGCAGCCAAAGTAGCTCCTAGGAGACAGCATGTTCACGTGGTTGTGTTTCGGGCAGTTTCTGTCGACTCTCTGCTCAACGTGCAAGCTCGTACAAGCTGCTGCAAAGTTTAGCTCTCGCTTGTCCTGCATAAGGCGATGTCGATCTCTGCGCTGTTCCTGGAGCTGAATGGGACTTGGGTGTGGGTGGTTTAGTAGGACCTGCCTTTCAGAGACAAGATGTTACATTCGCTTGTGGATGTAGCATTGTCGTCTTTAGTTGCCATTTTACACCTCGCGTGTTTCCTGGGAATGGAATGGGGCATAGGCGTCCACGGAGAGACATGCGAATCCAACCGCGCTCCGACTTCCAGTATGGAGAAAGGCATTTGAGCTTTGCGTCGTGAAGATGCTGGTTTCGGTTCCAGACACGTTGAATATCTCCAAGATGCTGAAGACGGCAGGCGTGGCTGGAGAGTGAGCCTTCTCACGTAGTCGCTGTTCTCAGGAGCCTGAGAAAGGGACTAGATACGCTCGAGTGTCATGGTATTTCTGAGCCGATTGCTGAAGACAATGCTTTCTAGAGAGCGGTTGATTTGCGAAGTGAAGAGCGATGTTCGCAAGTCGAAGTTTCGGTGAGGTTGAGATGGCTGGCTTGACACGTGACACTGCCAAGCGCAGCGGTCGGCAAAACGTTTGGCCATGCCCCGGCGCTAGCAAGTCGAAATTCGTCTTCTCGCTTGTGCCGCCTGCAACTTCTCGCTGCTGTTCAGGTCTCGTCGACAACACAACAACACCGCCAAGATGGGTAGAGGTCCAAAGAAGCACCAAAAGCGGTTGTCCGCCCCCTCGCACTGGCTTCTCGACAAGCTCAGCGGTGCCTACGCCCCCAAGGCCTCGCCTGGTCCGCACAAGCTGCGCGACTGCATGCCATTGATCGTCTTCATCCGCAACCGGTGCGCAAACACAGTCCTCGAGGTCGCTCAGACGAGCCGTCTATACTGACAATCTTCTTTCTCACAGTTTGAAGTACGCCCTCAATGGCCGCGAGACCAAGGCCATCGTCATGCAGCGCCTGATCAAGGTCGATGGCAAGGTCCGCACCGACCCAACCTACCCGGCCGGCTTCATGGACGTCATCTCCATCGAGAAGACTGGCGAGAACTTCCGCCTCGTGTACGACACCAAGGGTCGCTTCACCGTCCACCGCATCACTGCTGAAGAGGCCGAGTACAAGTTGGGCAAGGTCAAGAGAGTGCAGCTGGGCAAGGGTGGCATCCCATTCTTGGTTACGCATGACGCGCGCACGTGAGTAATTACTCTGTGGTTGCGATGTCTATCAGACGTTGGACCAAGCTTTGGTGATATACAAATGCTGAGTGTGGTTATAGGATCCGATACCCCGACCCGGCCATCCGTGTCAACGACACCGTCAAGGTCGACCTCGCGACTGGTGAGTACAGGCTCGAAGATCGAGGGGACTTGCAGAGGCTAATGTTGTTGAACAGGCAAGATCGCCGACTTCATCCGCTTCGACACTGGTGTGATCGCCATGGCTACTGGTGGTCGCAACATGGGTCGTGTTGGTGTCATCACCCACCGTGAGCGCCACGACGGAGGCTTCAACATCGTGCACATCAAGGACGCCATCGACAACGAGTTCGCTACCCGTGAGTCCAACGTCTTCGTCATCGGCCGTGAGAAGCCATGGATCTCGCTCCCCAAGGGCAAGGGTGTCAAGCTCAGCATCGCCGAGGAGAGAGATCGCAGACGCGCCTACGCTCAGGCCGGCCACTAAGCAATTCAGCGTGCTTAAGGGAAAAGGCGGCGGAGTTCAGGTTGCGGTCATGTATTGCAGGTTGCATGAATTGGGGTAGGAGGCGAAAGAATATCCTCCGACTGGCGTCAGGGTTGCCAGGCTCCATAGCGGCCAAAATCCAATGTGTCAATGCCATGAATTTGCCGTTTCCCATATTGTCGCCACTACTTCCATGTGATCGAGTAGGGTTTTTGTGAATGTTTGATGAGCCTCAGGCCTGCGTAGGATCGTCATTGCCAAGGCTGGAACTTACGCAGCTTGCTGCAGCTTCGACCGGCATCTGCGGCTCTCACACATCGCCAGGTGGCTGCGATCTTTCATGCAATTGTTGTTGCCTGCCACTTAAATAATCCACCACCACACCAATACTTCACTTAGACCCGCTCAATCCTGGCGACCGCTCCCTTCTCCGTCTATCGCCCGCCGCCGCAGCAGCAGCCCCCGAACATGGCGCTGTACAGCCAGGCCACGCGCAACGTGGACCTGACCAAGAGCGAGACCGACCTCAACACGCATATTAAGAAGGCGACGTCTATCGAGGAGACTGCCCCCAAGCGTAAGCATGTGCGCGCATGTATCGTCTACACCTGGGACCACAAGAGCAGCCAGAGCTTCTGGAATGGTATCAAGGTCCAGCCCATCCAGGCCGACGAGGTCCAGACCTTCAAGGCGCTGTATACCGTCCACAAAGTACTGCAGGAGGGACATCCGGTAGCGCTGAAAGAGGCCCAACAACATGTTGGCTGGCTCGAGGGTCTGTCGCGCGGCATGATGGGAGGCATTGGTGGCGAGGGTCTGCGAGGATATGCGCCTTTGATCCAGGAGTACATCTTTTACCTGGTCTCGAAACTCAAGTTCCATCGCGAACATCCAGAGTTCAACGGAACATTCGAGTATGAGGAGTACATCTCCCTCAAGTCGATCAACGATCCCAACGAAGGCTACGAGACCATTTCCGAGCTCATGACCCTGCAAGATCAGATTGATAGCTTTCAGAAACTGCTGTTTGCGCACTTCCGAACCGGATCCAACAACGAATGCCGAATCAGTGCGCTTGTACCGCTGGTTCAGGAGAGCTATGGAATCTACAAGTTCATCACCAGCATGCTTCGTGCCATGCATACGACTTTGGGAGACGATGAGGCTTTGTCGCCGCTGCGAGGACGATATGACGCGCAACACTACCGACTGGTGCGCTTTTACTATGAGTGTTCGAACCTGCGCTACCTCACCTCACTCATCACAATCCCCAAACTTCCTCAAGATCCGCCGAATCTCCTTGCAGATGACGAGAACGCTCCAGCCTTACCAGCGCGACCGAAGAATGAGCCTGTCACGAAGCCGAGGGACACACCACCTCCTCAGGCCGCCACTGATCCCGAGCCCATCAACGAGTTTTGGAAGAATGAGCAGGCGAGGCAGCAGGAGGAGTATGAAAATGAGCAGAGGCGACTCCAGGCGCAGTGGGAGGAGGCGCAGAGGCAGCAGCAATTGGCGCAACAACAAGCACAACGCGACTTTGAAGAGCAGCAACGCTTACAGGCTGAACAACAACGATTACAACTTGAGGCTCTCCAGAGACAACAGTATCAGGATCAGACTCAAGGTCGTATGGCCGAGCTTGAACGAGAAAATCTGAATGCCCGGGCGCAGTACGAGAGAGATCAGCTCATGCTGCAACAATACGATGCGAGACTGAAAGCTTTGGAAACCGAGCTGGCGAACCTCAACCAGAACTTTCAGCAGCAGACACAGAGCAAGGATGACCAGATCCGAGCGCTGCAAGAACAGGTCAACACCTGGAGGACGAAGTACGAGGCCCTCGCCAAGTTGTACAGTCAATTGCGACACGAGCATTTGGAGCTTCTGCAGAAGTTCAAGGGTGTGCAGTTGAAGGCTGCTTCTGCACAGGAAGCTATCGACAAGCGCGAGAAGTTGGAGCGTGAGCTGAAGACCAAAAACCTGGAGCTGGCTGATATGATTCGAGAGCGCGACCGTGCTCTCCACGAGAAAGACCGATCCACTGGTGGCCATCGTGACGAAGTCGAAAAGCTCAAGCGCGAACTGCGCATGGCCTTGGAGAGAGCTGATAATGCGGATCGAGCCAAGGGGAGCGAACTTTCGGCCATGCTCTCGAGGCACAACCGTGAGATTGCAGACCTGGAGGAAGCACTCCGCAACAAGACTCGTGCTCTCGACGACATGCAAATGAAGCTCGGTGAGGGCAGCTCTGATCTCGAGCGACAACTTCGGGAGAAGGAGGAGGAACTCGAAATTTACAAGTCCGGCATGGATCAGACTCTCCTGGAGCTCAACGAGCTACGCAACGGCAACGGCGTCTCAGACAAGGCTATGGACGAGCAGATCGACGTCATGCTCCTCGACAACATCAAGAAGATCAACGACATTATCGATTCGGTCCTTCAGGCTGGTGTGCAGAGAGTAGACGATGCGCTGTACGAGCTCGACAGCTCAATGCAGGCCGGTAACCAGAACGCTAGCGGTCCCTATGTGCTCTCGCAGATTGAGAAGGCTCAGAGCACCGCCATGGAGTTCAGCACTGCATTCAACAACTTCATCGCCGACGGTCCCAACAGCACTCACGCCGAGGTCATCAGGACTGTTCACCAGTTCTCGAATGCTATTGCCGATGTATTGTCGAACACGAAGGGTCTGACTCGGTTTGCCAGCGATGACAAAAAGGGCGATCAGCTCATCTCTGCCGCTCGCCGCTCTGCATCCAGCACTGTCGACTTCTTCCGTGGCATCATGTCCTATCGTCTCGATGGTCTTGAGGATCTGCAGAAGACTGATGTGGTGATCAACAAGAACAACGATGTTCAGATCGCTTTGAACAACCTTAGCAAGCTTGCTGATGCGTTTGCACCCAAGACGAAGGTCACTTCGCAGTCTGGAGATCTTGCTGAGACCGTCGACCGCGAGATGATGAACGCCGCCAAAGCCATTGAGGCCGCCACCGAGCGTCTCACGAAGCTGATGAACAAGCCTCGCGACTCATACTCGACATACGAATTGAAGATCCACGATTCGATTCTTGAAGCTGCCATCGCAGTCACCAACGCCATCGCCCAGCTCATCAAGGCCGCCACAGCCTCTCAACAAGAAATTGTGAACCAAGGTCGTGGCTCATCCATGAGCAAGACCCAATTCTACAAGAAGAACAACCGCTGGACCGAAGGCCTCATCTCAGCAGCCAAAGCCGTTGCCTCTTCGACCAACATGCTCATCGAGACCGCTGACGGCGTCATCAGTGGCCGCAACTCCCCCGAACAACTCATCGTCGCATCCAACGACGTCGCAGCCTCCACCGCACAGCTCGTGGCCGCGTCCAGGGTCAAGGCAAGCTTCATGTCGAAGACCCAAGAGCGTCTCGAGGAGTGCAGCAAGGCTGTCACAAACGCTTGCAGGAGCTTGGTGCGGCAGGTGCAGAGTATCATTGAGAGCCGGAATAAGGATGGCGATGAGGATATGGATTATAGTAAGCTGAGCGGGCATGATTTTAAGGTGAGGCAGATGGAGCAGCAGGTACGTTTTAACCCCTTTGATTGTGTTGTGGTTGTGAGTGTACTGACTTTTGGGGTAGGTCGAGATTCTGCAGCTGGAGAATGCGCTGAGTGCTGCTAGGCATCGGTTGGGTGAGATGAGGAAGTTGAGTTATCAGGAGGAAGATTAGGTGGGTCACAAGGGATATGGTGTTGTATAGGTATCGTGGAACTACCTCTTCGGATACACTGCTCTCCTATTTCACTTCGCCATCACAGAACGTCTAGTGTTGCGCGGGGTCATCTTTGTGACTGACACGCTAACAGGCCTTCACTGCGGGCTTCTTCGGCGCTCTGGACATAATGCAAATTCTACTTCAGTCTGTGCGAATGGGCGAAGACCTTGAGCTTCATGTTGTGTGACGGCTGCGCCCCAACGTGGAGGCGCATGTCTTGGACAAAAGAGTTGAGGAAGATTGCCTGGACCCAGGACTTAGAAATACTGCGTCGGCCACGATGTCCTTCCAAGTATCCTTTTTGCATGTCCACGAAGCTCCGGCAAATTCCCCCCTATTCACTAAATCGGTACTGATGTCGAGCAGCTTTCTACGCTGGCCACATACAGGCTCAGCCTCGAACAAGCTTGGCCAGCAACAGTGGACACCGATGATTCCCTCTTAGTACAAGGCTGGGTTTTCAAAAAGTGTCACCATGTCGACACAAGGAGGTCCCAATGTCTATGTTGCACACTCCTCGGTGTCTGCAAATTTGGGGACTTCACCGAGTTTAGATCACATCGCTACAACGAGCAGTGGTTGAATTGGGATGACTCGCAGCACATTCTGTGGATCCAGAACTCCCAAGTCGGTTTTGCTGTCACCCCTCAAATCGACGGAAACCAGCGCCAGGTCTACCGCCTTCTGCACTGCTTTGATGGTTCCCCGGTTCGTCATTATGGCAGGCCTCATGCGGGTTTACAATTGCCAGTCATCTTCCGCCGCATGAGAGAGCTTGCGCCTTGCACGACCATTCGAATCGTCTGATGGACTGGACGATCAAAGAGATTTGTTGTGTCTCATGACAGCAGTACCTTTGGATGAAACCTTTCCAATGCACCGGAGTGGCATTCCTCACGCTTTCTTTCTTCACCGGGGTTGTCACTGGATATTATCTGCCATGCATTTTGCTGCGTAAGCGATCGTGGCCAAGTCCTGTCTCTTGGACATGTCGTGCAACCCAACCATGCCTACGCGAGAGGCTGCGGTTTTGTGGCAATGACAGCTCCGCCTCGCTTTAGCGGGGACATTCTTAGAGAGACGTGCCATCCCGAAACACCAGCAACATCTCATCGAGTGTAAGGAATGCCTTTTGCCTCTTCAATCTGGACCCAGTATTCGAAAGGCTAAAGAAAGCTCGAAAACCGCCATGGATCTGACTGTTGATGACGAGGCTGCCCTACTATATGCTTCACATCCGCTTGAAAACTGTCGACAAACTCGTACCATTGACATCCTACCGGCCGAGCGCATGGAAGAGCCCGTTAGAGCAACAATGCGGGTCATCGACATCCCAGCGGTGCCAAAATTTACTCGAGTCGTCTGGTCCGGCAACCTGCACGAATTGTGTCGATCTTGCTCCAGCGTCAGGGGCTACCACGCCCTCTCATACGCTTGGGGTTCGCCTGGGAAAGACCGCAACATGTTCATTGATGGATTCTCGATCAAGATTACGTCAACCCTCGACGCTGCTCTCAGGCGTCTGCGAGAAGGAGAGTCGATGTCCTGTATGTGGATCGATGCTATCTCGATCAATCAACGCGACACTAGAGAGCGGAGCCGTCAGGTCTCAATCATGGGCGACATCTATTTCTTGGCTAAGGAGACTACCCTATGGCTGGGGGAGGCGTCTGACGATGAAGTTGTTGCTCTTAAAGAGAAATCAGAGCAGGCATGTCTGGCACTCGTGCGAGCGCCCTGGTTCCGCCGAAGGTGGGTGCTTCAAGAGATCTTTCTCTCGAATGCCAATACCCGGTTTTTCCAGTATGGTCGATTGCGGACTTTGTATAGTGACCTCTACCACGACATTTACTTTCGCCTTAGCTCTCCGATTCGGACTGCTAACGCGCCTGTTCTGGGCGTGGGAATTGGCAATGGATGGCGCCGCAACCTCGCGAAAGGGTTTGGAGAAATAGAGCCTGCGTCTCTGCAAGCAACAGAGTCTCTGCCGGACCTTCTCCAGAACCTTCTCTGCTTTCGGGAACAGTGTGCTCTGAGCCGCGCGATCGTATCTATGCACTGCTTGGTATCAGCAAGCCAGCCTCCAGGATCAGTGTAGATTATAGTAAGAGCGTGGAAGAATTGTACACGGATCTCGCCATACAGTATTTGCAGGAACGCTCAACCACTCTAATGGCGATTTCTACCATCACCTCGCATCCTCCTGGCTGTGGCCTCCCGTCATGGGGCCCTGACTGGCGATACCCACTGGAGAAGGACGTTCCCGACGAGCGAAAGCTCTTTGACCAGATCGTTTCGATGGGGCTCGTCGAAGATGCCGTCGAGCCAGCGGCATTCGACGAGGCAGATGGGAGCTTACTGCTGAAGGGCTGGGTCTTTAGAGATTGCAGCACCCTAGGATGTCGAGAATTGACGCGAGCATGTAAAAGACCGACCTGCATGCTGCGTATGCTGCGAGACTGGTCCAGGCTCAATCGCGGTCGCATGCTCATGTCGCGTTGGCCGAAGTTGAGGGAAGACGAGTGTCTCCTGTGGGTTAAGCAATCTCTCTATGGATTTGTTGTGCGATTTGGAGCCGGGACCACGGACATGAGCCCCGAGGTGTCATGAGCAGATTGTCTCTCGTAACGGAAGTCGGGAGTACCTCAACATTCATCTCCCCTTCAACTTGAGACTCAGGGGTATTGGTTCCTCTTGACAAGGATCGGTCGTTGGCCAAGGACCCTTCCATGATGAAACGCCAAAAAGGCTGCCGTTGACACATTATTCCCCCTCGAGCCCTCAGGACGAGGGAAAATTTGCGAAGCTACCGTCGCCGCTCATGGACGGCTAGTCGAGGTCGATCCGCCATAGCGCAAAATGAATCACGCCCAATGTTGAGCCGTCCATCAGTGAACCGTTCGTCTTGAGTCGTCCATCGTGTATTAGACCAAGCAAGGCAGCAGAATAACGGAATCACTCTCGATCTCCTCATAATCAGTCGGGAAGTGGGCGTTTCTCAAAACCATCAGGGGCGCTGCACTGGTCTTAGCATGTGGTTTGTCCAGCACCGCCTCGATTGGTAAGCCTTTCCACGTGTATCTTGCTCGAATCAAGAGAAGCAATGTCAAGCATTAGCCGTTGAGTCTTGTCCTCAGGCCATCAAAAAGCAAGGACATCAAGTCTAAGCCCCCTACCAATGGCTTGGCTGCGCCTCATTGGTATGGTGGATCTCCCGACGCAAGTATTTCCAAGCAGGGACAACAGTGAAACTTTCGGCAGATGGAATCGATATGCATTGCAGGTCCATAGGTCTGCATCGCAGAGCTCGTATGGTCAACGGTGTCTAGATCGAGCGCTTTCCATACGAGCTTACAGCCGAATGCTGATGCCTTCGGCGGATAGATAGTGTATAGCTGGTGAAAGGCGGCTGATTTCACTGGCCGTTTAGCAATCATGTAGCGTCGATGTGCATAGGTAATGTCGTAGAAGGGCGTCGAGGAATTGGGGCGGTGGTCTGGCGCGACTTCCCTTTGGAATCTGCCTCCATCCTGCCTTCTCTTTCCTTTCCTCCACCACCACCACCACCTCACCTCTTCAACAACACCAACACCAACCTCAACCTCATCACTTCGGCTTCTCCATATCGACTCTTCCTCCCCATCGGCGCCATGACAGCCAAAAATACCGCCTTCGGTCAATCTCCCGCTCATCAACACCGCAAGCCGGATGGCCGCCGAATCCGCTGGACCTCGACCGAACAACCACGAAATCGATTCTGTCACCTCGAAAACAACCATCACGACTCCAGCTCCTCTCCAGCAAGGACAATCATGATGTCCATCACCTGATCGCCAGCCCTCATCGCCATTGTGCTACAGTGAGCCGCCAGATTGATTTCGACCAACCACGTCTGCACGTGTGGCGAAGCCGCTGCAAAACGTCGCGCAGAGGCAACAACAACACCACACCATCGCCAAAGCCGAAAAGGTAAAATGAACATCAGTCAGCGCTTTCCATAAAGCGGTCACTGTCCATGATCAGAATCCGAGATTCGCATCCTAGCTCGTCGTCTTTCACCATATGCCGCTGGCGTTCACTCGCCCAACCCCGAGCACAACGGTTCCCAGCTGGATCACCGGTCTGTTTCTCAAAGTCAGCCTCAAGAACGCCCTGTGACCAAGAAGGCTCGCGCTCTTGCGTATCGAGGCGGTGCAACGTGCAACATACCTTATCTGGACCTCATTCCTGGCACATCCTTAAGGCTGCACTCTTTCCCCTTCCCTCTGAATCCGCGAACATCGACAAACGAAGGAGATCCGGCCGTCATCAGACTTCTCACATACTCGTTCTCTATCACCGATTACTATGCTGGAAAGTATAAATACTGGCCGTTGGTGTCCAGGCCTTTGGTCATCCGACAAACCATACTCGAAACACCCTATACAAGACCCGTTCTTGCTCTGCTTTACCCAAGCGAGCCCCTTCCCATGGTTGGCGACTATCGGCCGTGTCTGCCTTTCCGGATTCCTTTTTGATGCAATAACCAATCCCAGATAAACGCCTCACCCCTCGCTGAATGCTTGTCGCCAGCGCTTTCCAAACCGCTCAACATAATCAAAACAACATCCGCCTATGCATAATCCACGACGATTCGCGGTCGCTCTGGCATCCTTCCCTTGGCCGTCGTTGGCGTTGGCTTTCGCAATCGCAAAATTCGGCAGAGCAACCTCTCCACGGGCAACAGCACGCACCAGACCTTGTTCACAAAGAAGCAAAGGGTCACACTGAACGTTGCGGCCACCGCATCCAGCCAATAGTGGTTCGCCGTTGCCACAATGACGCTCAGCACCAACAACGGATACACGATACCGGCCACGACGTAAATGAAGCTCTTGATAGAGCTCTTTGGTGCCCGTCGGCCTCTGATCGCCTGGAGAATCCCACTCTGGTACAGGAACGTGCAGCCGATGACGAAGGCGTACGTGAAGTGCAGACTCGGCATCGCGGCCAGCTGGTTGACGTTCTTTCCACCAACCCAGACACTCTCGGCATGATCCTGTCGAACAGTGTCGCGGAAGCCAAATGATTCGGGAAGGAGTCGAGGTGGCATGCAAGGGTAGAAAGAGAATACACTGAACGCCGCAAAGTTTCCCAGGGTCATAGTCCGGCGAGCAACAGCGAACATGTCGTGTGAGGGTGCGGTATAGTAATACCAAGAGAGGAATCTGGATCTCACGTCAGCTGGCAGTGCCAAGAAACGAAAGGCTGGGAAACATACGCAACAGTTCCTGGAATATGGACGAGGGAGTAGATTTGGTTGAAGAAGGTCATCATGCGGAGATGACCATTGAGGAAGAACTGCTGGAAGCCGACCTCGGTGATGGGGAAGAACAACTGGAAGGGGGTATCGTGCTCGAAAGTCAAGATGTCAATGCCGTGTTTCTGAGCCAGCTCAGCCACCTCGTTGCCTCCGTACTTCGAGTACAGAGCGATGCCAATCTGCTTCGTGAGGGAGTATGCGACGTAGTTGAGGGCCCAGTAGAACATCTCGACCAGGAATGGGAACTTCTGCAGGATGCGACTGGGGAAGTTCATCCTCGCGAGCGAAGGCGTCTCGTTGGGCCATGGCGCGGGAGACGCATCTCGTTGTTCATCAACACTATCCTTCGGCCGGTCCGGACTCGTCGACCTCGATGACGATCTACTACCCTCGTACCCATTGCTCTTGATCAACGATTCGCTTGCGTCGTCGCTACGTGGGGTCGAGGAGGAAAATATGCTGAATGATCGATCGCGATTGAAGTATAAGGACGCGAGCATGATGGACACCACAAGCTAATGACATGTTAGCCATGTCGCGCCGCCAACGGTATGTGAAACATGATGTTTTGAGAGCAACTAACCAGAGGTTCGAACCATGACCGCGAGGCCGACTGAGGTTTTCCCAAGTCCGGCATCGTCCCGTTATTGTGGCCCTCCATTATCGATCCTTCGCCCTCGATATAGTAGAATCACCGCCGTGCGCGAGCGAACGAGAAAGAGGTGGAGCGCGGGTAGTCGTGTGCTGTAGGTACGTGACGGACGGCAGTCCGCGGAAGAGCTGGGGTCAGGGGATTGTCGAGAGCATATATCAATAATCCAGTATTATTTCCAAAGGGCTGTACAAGAGAATGGGAAAAATAGAACGGCCGGCTCGTCGTCCGCGCGGTGTGCTGTTGTCGTTGTGGGCGTTGGTGAATGGACAAAGAGTGAGTGAAAGAGAGGAAAGGAGATGAGGAGAGGATGTCGCGTGCCCCATGCAGGCACCGAACACAGCCCAAGCTGAGAATCGACGCTGGCCGCTGCTGCGACACACCGGCCAGCGGCTTTTCTCCAACCAGGGCTAAACTAAGGCGCAAACAGAACAGGCGTTTTTCGGCCGCTGGCTTCGTCCCTCTCTTTGGTCGGGACCACCGCGCTTCCGCCTCCCGCGCAGATGCTCACTGCAGCTGTCCTGCTTCAAGTTGACTTGACACGCAAGCATCCCCCTTCTAATCTCGCCGAGATGCATGGGCACTGCCACTCGATCTTCTCTTCACAACAACACAACATCCGCGACAACAATCGAAGCTGTTCCCATGGCCTTCTCGCAAACAACAACTTCGCATCGTCGTATCAGGCATTCGAGTTTACGCTGACGATTCTTAGTCACGCGACCTAGCTTCAACTCTAAACCGCTTTGTTGGCAAATTTGGCTTCGTTCGAGAAAACCGTCACGTCATTTCCCGCGCATGGGGTTGACTCGTTCTGGCAGTCCGAAACGTGGCTATGAAGAACAACACCTCCACGTCGACCATGCAAGAGCGGACGTCACTTGGATGTCACGCCTTTCTGTTCAGCCCTTCTGGGCAGAGACGAAACCGGAAGTGAACTCGGGAATTGTCGCGTGTCCATTGGCCGACCATCGGGATTTGACACTCTTCACAGGATTCGGGCGCAGCAGCTTCCCTCCCAGGAAGGATTCTATGGATGAACTCACTTTCTATGGGTAAGCTGCGTGCATTTCGGTCTTTTCTTGCACCGAATGAGAAGATGGAAAGACCTTTTGGGTAGGTGGTTTTCTTGGCAAGCAGTAAAGAGTTGGCGTTGGTGTTTTTCTGCTACCATGTGTATTTGTTTTGTTGTGGAGGCCGGGGCTGGGGCTGGAAACGAATCGCGAATACGCTCGACACGATGCGGGATTGTACGGGGAACGCGGTACGACGAACGAGAGCGGTTCCGAGCATTACACGGCTGGATGGCTGGACACGTGCCTGGGTTTCGTGCCACTGGGAGATCGAATTTTTGATCAGGTCGAAGTTGAGGGAGCTGGGCGATGTTTCCCTGGCAGAGACAATTTGCCAGCCTTTTGGAGGACACCTCAGGCTGTGATCATACCATCATGAATTCTGAGGATGAATTTTTCTTCGGATTGCTCGGACTCTGGCGGCTGCTATCGCTTCGGCCGTACAAGTCTGACTGCCATCCTCACCAGAACTACTGCCAGCCTGGAAAGCGGCACTTGCGAGATTGTCTCTTGTATACTCATCGAAGCCGCGCCGGAACACACTCCGGCCCTGAATATCTCGTCTCGACATGTTCGGCGTGATATTTCTTCGCAGGAAGCCATGTTCGACACCAAAGAACGGAGGAGAGTAGCAACGCCTGGCGGGACTGGCTGGCATAGGGGAGTGTCGCTGAAAGGTAGGTGCTTTGAGTCGAGGTAATGAATGTTGAGGGGAGATGTACCCATCCCCTCAACGGAATTCAATCCATCGACTTCTTTTTCTCATGGTTTGACGGAACCAGTCGATCATGAAGGCCTTGACGCCCTCCTCTTCCTACGTTTGGCACTCGACATCGCCTCGCCAGATCCGAGCCGTGGCGTCGCCGTCAACGCACTCTGGCTAGCGATTGCTGCACCCACCCTTGCTATCAGACCCTTCAGCTCATCATGTAGGCCCTTATCGTCCTCTTTGCGGTGTCTGCCATCGCCTTCCCGAACCTCAAGGACGATTACGGCCGATAGTCCAGATGTGGCAGCGGAGGTAGTAAAGGAGCCTTCGGGTACTGCGATCGCGGACGGGCGTGACGAATCGAATGGACAAGGAGATGGTCTTTTTTTTTGGCTAACGAAGGACGCGATACTGTTGCGAGAACTCGCGCTCTGGGGCGTTTGAGCACGAAAAGCCGCTGACTGTCCACGCACGTTGAACGTGGGGGCTCGTTGCAATCGGAATTCGGATGGCGAAGGTGACTGGGCTTTGGCCTGAGTTTTTGAGCCTGTGGGCGTTGTACTGGTCCTTATTAAAGGAAGTACTCGTTGGCCGTAGCCTACAAATTCTCCTACGACTTTCTTTCCCGCCGACAGAAGGAGGCGGTCATCCGAATCTCTCATTTTCTCGCAATGTTTTATCTTCTTTACATCCAGCTTCTTTTCCTTAGCATCAGAAGAGCCGTTCATCGATGCAGCTGGCATGAATGAATCTCGACCTTCAATACTCCCTGGACCGTGAAACACCCTCCGTCTCGCCGGAGGTCTTGGAGGCGCCAAGGAGCTCTTATCGATCTCGCGGAGAGTGCGAAGGCTTAAGGTCACCTACTTCACGTTACCATCCGCTCTTGTCCCGGGCCTTGCGATCTGATAACGCTGTCAACTGCCTAATTACGGTATCTACAATGGAGAATGTCAGCATTCCAGATGCGAGGTGTGGACGTTGCAGAATAGCCTTTCTACAATAATTGGTACGCCTGCAGATATATTAGCCCCTCGCAAGGCCACTCCCACAACGTATTCACATCCACTCATCTGTTAACTATCAACAATCGACCATGAATCCTCTAACAACCCTCACTACCACCCTCCTCCTCGCCCTCCTCCCCCACACTCTCGCTACTATCATGTACTGCAACCGCGGCTGGAGCGGTGACGGACGATGTGAAGCGGCGGGACAGTGTGAGTATAAGTAGCTCTTCTTCAGATGAACAGCTCAACTAACAAGGAGCCCGAAACAGACACGTTTGTTGCAAGGACCGAGTCTTTAATGAGTTTGAGCATAGAAAGATGATGAGTTTTGATCTGGAATATAAGTAAGCGAGTGTGATCAGCTAGTAATGAGGACAGGATACGTGAGGCGATCAGGGAGAGTGTGTGAGTTTTGGAAGGATCTTGTGTTCGGATTCATGATTACAGGCGGTCGTGTTTTCGATCTTGGAGAGGGGCGAAATAGAGTCGACGGAGAGAAGGAACGTTGCAGTAACATGGTAAGAAGGAAGTTGAAATGTCCTTGGCAATCACATGCGAGCTTTGGAATTTGCGCTCTTCAATTGCCAGTCCTTCCTCGGTCGTCGATCGACAATCTCAAGATGAGGAATGTACTTTTTTTCATTCTTGGAGAGATCGGTCGCCCTTGCCTCATCTTCTCGCCATCGGTCTCGGCTTCGGTATGACTCAACCAGAATTGGGAAAGAGCACGGCTGCCTCCTTTTCATTCCGCTGATGGAGGGCAGTGGTCATCATCGAGCACTCTCTCATTCGATTGACAAGACTACCTCATTCCCATTCACAAGCCCCTCTCAAAGACTAGACGATGACCCTGACGGTGTATATGCCCATAGAGGTGACGAGAATGGACCTGATCTCCAGGGCTTCCTGAACCGTGAAACACCCTTCAAGCCGCCGACGGCCTAATTGATGCCAAGGGCCGTTCACCGATCTCAAGATGCACGAAGGCCTGCTCCTCCGTTCTTATTCCGACAGTGGCGTTCGAACAAGGCTGAAACTTGCCTAGCAAGCACCGGAAATGTGGGCGTTGCATGGCACGGAGATGAGCACACCGCACATTGACCATAGGAGAAGAGCGTTGTGTCTCAACAGCAACGGGTATATCTGCCAACTACAAGTACTCGCCGCCGACCACATTCACATAGAGCTCTCGTGCCTTCCATCCAGCGACCATGAATCCCATCACCACCCTTACAATCCTCTTCTTCTCGGCCCTTGCATCCGCCGCCGTACCCATTCGCGGCGGCAGAATCCTCCCGGGCATCATCATCCCGGGCGGCGGCTCGTCGTCTTCGATTTGGTGCAATCGGGGCTGGGGCGGCGACGGCTCGTGCGAAGCAAAAGGACAATGTGAGCAATTCTCGAATCCAGGGAAGGGAAGAGAGCTAACCGTGGAGATAGGGACGTTTTGCTGTTCGACTTCCGAAGGGGGCGAGTTTGAGCATGAGAAAGATGTGAGTTTTGCTCTTCACTCTCTTTTTGCTGTATCTGTTTGGGACCTTGGACGCCATGACTGACAGTGGCGGTGCTAAGGATGCGAATGGTAACTTCGGTGCGTGTGGAGATAATGGAGTGATTATGTGTGCTTCTTGAATACTTGGAGAAGTTAATTTCGTGTTGTTCATGTCTTGTTCAAGGATTGTACGACCGAGGAACAACGCGACCCAAAGGAGAGAAAGGCTGGGCAGGATCGCACGCAAATCGACTAAGCTTGGCAATCACATGCACATTTCAGGCGCTCCACAAGCAGTAGGGAACCCCTCAATCTGACTCTGTCGAATGCGAAAACTTAAGTCTGCTTTCTATCAATTCCGAGATGAGTACGCGGAGAACTCGAGGCTGCAGGCTCGTTACCTCCGGCTCTTGCATCAAGAGCCGGCTGGGAAACGTCCTGAAATCGCCGACGGGAATAGCATTGGCAGAGACACGCCCTAGCACTTTAGATGAGATTCCAGACCACTCGGCAAATCAATTCGGCATCGCCGTCAAGGGGCAAGATGCTTATCTAGTCGAAGCATCGCACACCGAGCAAAGTCATACACCTATCTTATTCATTGCTTTAACAACGAAACTCCTTTCCAAGCTATGACTCCCCTCAACGTTCTCATCCTCCTTCTCCCGGCGCTCGCAGTTGCACAGCGCAGCCAACACTTCTTCTTCAAGTACTGCAATCGCGGTTGGAGTGGCGACAACTCTTGCGAAGCGAAAGGATTTCGTAAGAACATCTCATTCCTATCGAACGCTGTCGGGCTAACGTAGACGAACAGATACATTTTGTTGCCACGACTCGAGTTTTGGGCAGTTTGAGCATGAAAAAGAGGTAGGCTTGTCTACGCACTTGCATTGTGGAGCTAGAGAATGATTGACATGGAACGTTACAGGATGCTTGGGGAAATCTAGGCGTTTGTGGAGATGGTGGACAGATTATGTGTGCTTCTTGAGAAGTGTATCTGAACGTCTGGAATTCGGTGATTCTCACGGACTTCAAGATAGTCGGCAGAGTCATATTCGTCGATTGCAGAAGGAATGAATGAGCTGTAAGAGGATTAAGAACAGTGCGACAGCGTGAGCTGAAATGTGTGGGCCGATCACATGCGGACCTTCCACTTGTACCCATTTTAGGAAGGAGGTCAGAACTCCGAATGTTGCATCCAAAATACCCAGACCCGAAATGCAGTGGGTCGTCCATAAGAATCAGTGGCTTTCCTTTCCTCGCTCCGCTCGTTCATCGGGCGTCTAGGCGGAGGTGATCCCCCTTTGCATGCGCAGAACTTGTTTCTCGAACCAGCCGCTTTTCTAATCTTTCACTCGTCAACGGTATATCGACCAGCGATTCGATCAAACACCTTGTGCTATATAGCGTCAGCTTCGCAGAACCAGTCAGCTGGTCAGCCTTGTCTAAGCCGTGAAACTCCCGAGATCATTTTCGCTTCAGGTACGAAGACACACAATTGTCAGACTCTTGTACGACACAGGTATCCTGTGTGTCAATCGCATATAAGCCACAAAGTCCATTCTCCTTTTGCATTTTGCCATGCAAGAATGACTCCCACCTCTCTTGCCTTCCTCCTTCTACCTGCTCTCGCGGCTGCCCAAATCTCATCGGCGTTCACCTAGTATTGCAATCGGGGATGGGGCAGAGATGGATCTTGTGAGGCGAATGGGTACTGTAGGTCTCTGTATCAGTGTTCTAACGCGCGATCGATTGACAGGGATCAGATACATTCTGTTGCTCGACGTCCAAGTTCGGCGAGTTCCAGCATGAAAAAGGGGTTAGTCATCTGTTCTTGCAAAGCGTGAGGTTGACAGACTGATGAGTTTGGACATGGCAGGATGCGTACGGGGATTTTGGGGGTTGTAAAGAGGGTGGTATCATTAAGTGTGCTACTTGAAGGGTGATGATGTTGGAGCGATGGATACCAATCTGTACTCTGACATTGGGCTGTCGATCGAGTAAGGCCAGTTGATGGCGGAAGGAAGGAGAGAAATCGACCGATCGAAGGAAGGAGTCAAGAGCAGCAAAAGTAGAAGGAAGTCAGACTGTGCTCCACAACCACTTGCGGCCTCTGGAATTTATTCTCCGGTCGTTGATTGACAGCGAGCAGACATACCTCGAGCTCACTTCCTTGAATCGATTGCCCTTGCCTTCTCGTCATCGGACCCGGATTTGACATGCCGGGAAAGTGGTCACTGCCATTTCTCGGGGCGATCCTCGCTATCGTCAACCCCAGATCAGCCCATTCAAACCGCGAATGGACCTCAAAGCCGCCGACATGGTTCATATCAGTAGAAACGCTTGGACACTGCATACCTTGCACCGACCATTACGACAGCAGATATCGGTGAAACTCATAGCCCGAAAGCAAAAGTCAGCATCACTTGGCAAAACAAGATTGCATGGTCGAAGGCAAGAACTAAAGAGACCTTTCTGCATACCGAACACAGAGATGCACGCATCTTCTACTCGCTTCAACGTACCCGGATCATGAGCCCCCTCAACGCCCTCCTGATCCTCCTTCCGCTTCCGGCCCTCGTCATAGCCACGGGTATCAACCGTGGGGACCAAAACATCGCCCGCGGTGACTTGTACGCGATGTATTGCAACGACGGATGGGGTCTGGCCGACGGGACCTGCGACAAAGAGGAATACTGTAAGGAAGAATGGGTCAACTTATTCCAAATGACGACAGTTACTGATAATGGGGCGATATAGGGACTTTCTGTTGCCAGGGTGCCCCATCTGACGGTTTTCCGAACAAGAAGACGGTAAGTCCAGTGATCTCTAGAGATTGGCCGCGGAGGCTGATTGTGTGTTGTAGGATGCTTGGGGCAATTTTGGGACTTGCAAAGACGGTGGCGTGATTATGTGTGCTTCTTGAAGCGATATATGGGGAAGTACGGGGATGGTCCTCTGACGTTTGTATTTGTATCGATGGCTTTGATTCAACTTCGACCTCTGTAAATCGTAGTCCTGTGGGAAGTCGGGGAAGAATGGATAGAATTGATTGAAGTTGCGACACGCCTTCATACAAGGTCGTCATCCTTCCATCACAGCTACCATCGCAGCTACTGCGGAGAGCATGGACAAGAGCACACTGTAGCGTCTGGTGATCGTCAATTCCCGGGTCATCCTTACGCGCTAAACCATTAGCTTCACGTCGATCCTTGGCAATCACATGGGCCTGCGGGGAACTTTGCCCCCACAGTTCTAAATCCGCAATAAACTCCACCGCAGCCTTGTGGGTTCCGAGATATATCGCACTCGCCATCGGACTCGGTCTCGTTGTAACCGCCCACCGGGAAGCGCCCACAAAGCCGTCGTTGATGAGACTTGTGATTAGGTTCAGAGGTTCTTCCTTTTCTTGTCCCGTGAACGGTATGTACGTATCGGTGAAACCTGAAAGGACCGAGATGGGAGACGGAGAGTGAGGTAGAGAGATAGGGACCTTGGCGAAAGGAAAGGAATCGAGACGACGTTGACTGATTATACCAAGCCTACGAAAGGACCGAGAGGCAGTTGGCTAAGTGAGAGACGGTGCTCTGGGGCGGCAGGATGAACATATAAAGCGCCACTCAATGCCATACTCATCAGCCCGTCTCATTCTCCACAATAACCACCCATCATGCACCTCCTAACCACCACCCTCATCCTCCTCCCCTCCCTCCGCCTCGTCCTCGCCCAAGCCGGCCTCCCTGACAGGTGGTACTGCAACACCGGCTGGTCAGGAGATGGATCCTGTGAAGCAGAAGGAGATTGTAAGGCCTTCGACACCTCTTGTCCCAGAGGCTAATAACGTGACGTAGACACATTCTGCTGCCAAGACCAGAAGATCGAGGACGAGTTCGTGCATCTAAAGACGGTGAGTGATGGTTTTCTGGGGGCAAAGGGTTGGGGTCTTTGCTGATGGGTGTAGGATACGTGGGGCGATTTGGGGGAGTGTACGTATTTTGGGAGGATTAAGTGTGCGTCTTGATGTGGGATGGGTTTGGGTTTGGGCAAGGGCGATCAGGGGAGAGTGGGGTCTGGGTTTCGAGGTGTGAGATTGGAGAAAGTGGTAGGATAGATTCTGTGTGAGGGCTGCTGAGAGACTCGATGGGGAACCGGCGGGAGGGAGGAGGTAGCCATAGCTCTTGCAAGATACTCAAAGAAAGAACAACTCACACCTCACGCCCTCTTCCCGCCATTCTCTTCCATCAACACCCTCCAATCCGTCTCTTTCGGTGTCCATCCCAGGTCTTTCAACCTATCCGCCCTGATCCTCTCCCCACATCCCCACATAATATGCCCAAACGGATGCATCTCCTTTGCCTCTTCCACACTCACACTCTCTACATCTTCCAACCTCAAACGCTCACTAATAGCATCAGCTCGCTCACGCATACTCACATCACCTGTTTGTACGAAGTAGTAACCACCTAGACCAGGAACAGCATCAGGGCTGAGGGCTTGGTCCAGAAGAAAGACCACCGCATCCGCGAAATCGGAGACAGAAGTCCAAGACCACGTCGCACTTCCATCACCGATGACAAACGCTCGACCGCGGGACTTGACGAGGGAGTAATATGTCGCCGCATTACTCTCTCTCTTGACAGTCCCTTTCCCGCGCCCGAAAAGTTGGCCAGGAGAAAGGAACGTCACACCGACGCCTTTGGCGACGCAATGCGCAAGAATCGCCTGGTCAGTCGCGGCGTGCATACGGTCCTTTGGGAGAGAGAGTATTGCTTCGGCGTCTGTGATGTCGCTCCATGGACGGGCGTTTGGATCGAGAGAGCCGGTGATGGGACGGGAGAGATCGATGAGACTTCGCGGGCCCGTCACAGTGATCATGCGCGGAGTCGTACCTGGAGAAATGTATGTTGCGAGACCGTCGAGCATGGCGATGACTGCATCGGCGTTGTCACCTGCGGCGTGGATGACGAAGGTGGATGTTGAGGCTGTGGATTTCAGGAGAGGGAGATCGGAGAGGTCACCTATGATTGGCGTGAGGTTTGGGTAGAGGGCTTGGAGATGTGCGGCGGTGGATTCTGAGCGGATCAGGGCTTTGATTTGGTAGTTTGGGTGAGTTTGCGTGAGGGTAGAGAGGATTGTGCCGCCTGCGAAACCTGTGGCGCCGGTGACGAGGATTGTTGGTGGGGTTGTTGACATTCTGAGGAGATTGGTGGCGTGTTGGTGATTGTTCGTTTGGATTGAACGTAGACGAGGACTGCGTTATGCTCAATATATCCCAGAGCTGTTAGTATATATATATCCCCAACACCTGAAGCTGAAAACAAGGCTCCCAACTCAGCTCGGGCTCGGACGGAACCTCCGTGCGGCGACATCGCGGACATTAGTCACAGTGAGATCGACAGGAACATCCCCCTTCTCGATGTAGTCGTTGGAATCAATCTCCTTCTTCGCGCTCGGCGGTGTTGGAAAGACAGAAAGCTCCGGTGATGTGAGTCATCAGGTCGTTTCTATACATCCGGCAACTAGTGCGTCGATATGCCTAGCACGTGTTCAATGACCTTCGCCGTTCGCTCGACAATCAAGTTGACATCGTCACGAGTAATGTTATACGCGGGAGCGAGCATGATGACATCGCCGTTGATGCCATCAGCAACACCACCGCCGGGGAGGAGGGAGATGCCGAATCCTTCTTGTAGGCCGGTGGCGTGGATCGTCGCGGCGAGTCTTTTCGAAGCTGGGAAGGGTGTTTTGGTGGCTTTGTCTTGGACGAGTTCGATCTGTACGAAACGTCAGTCATCGAACGAAAAAGGAAGATCTCTAAGTGAAGAGACTTCACTTACACCCCACATAAACCCCCGTCCCCTCACATCCCCAACATTCACATGCCCACCCAACCTCTCCCTCAACCTACTCCCCAAATACTCCCCCAGCACCCTCACATTCTCCAAAAGCCCCTCTTCCATCACAACCTCCTGCACAGCACAAGCCGCCGCACAAGCCACCGGATGCCCCTGATACGTCTGGGAATGAACAAAACTCGCCGTCCCTTTCTCCAAAACTTCAACAATGTTTTTGTGCACGAGTAAAGCGCCTATGGGCTGATATCCGGCTCCGAGGCCTTTGGCGACGGTTTGGAGGTCGGGGGTCACGGATTCGGCCTGCCAGGCGTGCAGGGTACCGGTGCGGCCCATGCCGGACATTACTTCGTCGAGGAGGAGGAGGGCGCCGTGCTTCTCGCAGATACGCTTGACAGTGGCGAGGTAATTCGCAGGTGGAGGGATTGCGCCAAGGGTCTGATCCTCGCCTTTAGCACGACATTCTCGTTCTGGAGAGTGGATAAGGACTTACTAGCCCACTCATCGTCTCCGCGACAAAAGCGCACACTTTGCCGGGTCCGACTCTCTGAAACTCTGCTTCTAACTCCCGTCCCAAGCGTTCCACATACGCCTCCTCGCTCTCCCCCTCCCTCATCCCACGATAAGGATACGGCGGATCAACATGACTAACATTCTCACTCAACAACGGCTCATAAATCGCCTTCCGCGCCTTATGTCCTCCCACCGCCAACGAGCCCAGGGTATTCCCATGATAACTCTGATTCCTCGCAATAAACCTCGTCCTCTCCGGCTCGCCTTTCTCGATGAAATACTGTCGGGCGAGTTTGAGGCCCGCTTCGACGGCTTCGGTGCCGGAGGAGACGATGAAGACTTTGGACATCGAGCCGCCGGTGCTTTCGGTTAGGTGGGCGGCGAGGTTTTCTGATGCGGAGGTTGTGAAGAAGGGGGAGTAGGTGTATTCTACTGCGTCGAGTTGGTCGATTATGGCTTGCTTGATCTTGGGGTGGTTGTGGCCGAGGCAGGACACTGCGGCGCCGCCTGTGGCGTCGAGGATTTGGGTGCCGGTGCTGGTTGTTAGGTAGTTTCCTGATGCCGAGATGATTTTGGGGGGCTGTTTTGTGAGGTTTGCGTGGAGGATTGAGGAGGGAGGGTGAGTGCCATTGCTGGTGTGCGTGCCATTGGTGGGCGATTGAACCGCTGCGGCTGCTTGGGCGGTTGTCCCTGTTTGAGCGGGTTTCGAGGTGAGGGATGTGGTGGAGGTGTGACCGTTGGTGGTGATTTCGCCTGGCATTTTGGGTGGTTCTTCTTTGCTTTCTGTTGGATTGAAGGGAGAGAGTGTGAAACGATATGGAGAGGGGATGTACTCTTATCTAAATGAATCCTACCTTCGCATCGGCCTGCTGGATGCAGTATCTGACTGTTGGGTGAGGTTGGAGCAGACCCCGCCTTGTCGAATGCGCCTTATGTACCTGCATTGCCAATGGCTCTCTTGCCCGCTCTTCTGCCTATCTCCTTCATCGGCCGCTAAACCAGCTGGTCGATAGGTGTGAACATGTGATCTGGGGGAGAGATGGCACGTCGATACCACCCAAAAAAGTTGATTGTCCTCGAGTTGGCGAGGCAGAGGAAGAGGTGTCGTTGAAACACGTCGGCGTAGTCAGCACTCGCTTGCCAGACCCAATCAACTCACCTCCGTCTGACGTCGCTCCACTCCTTATTAACCATCTCTATGTCGGTCTCGGAGTGGATGGTTGGAGATGAAAGGCGGAAGGAACCCTGGCAGCGATCATTGCGAGGTGAAGTCCGTCGGCGGCGGTGGGTGGCTGCCGAGAGGGCTCGAGCGTTTGAGGACAGTCAGCCAAGGGCTTGCCGTCTGTCTCTCACCACCGCCAAACACTCGACAAGACCCCAATGAATCGCCTCCGACGCGCGCGAGCCCAGACATGTGAAGAGACGAGAATAGAATGGAAGTGGCGATGGGAGCGGCGATAAGAGATGTCAGTATGCATGCGCTAGGACACAGGTGAAAACCACCAGCTTGGCTGTTCGACGGTATACGAACGCTGAGACGGCAAACCGTCGTGTTTGACACACATACCCAGGTAGGCGCACGCCCACAAATCGTCTTTTGCACCGCGTTTGATCGCGTTACACAAAGCACGCCAGGTCGAATGGCTGCTGGGCGGATTGCGAGGCCTGCATTGGCAGGAGACTCTTGGACTCTTGGGGCCTCTTGGCCAGATTCTACCCGAATAAGAGTCCCGTCGGCTCACAAGAATGCCGCTCTGCTTGCAACACCTCCCTTTCGACGACTTCTCGCTTCTTCTCAACACCGCCGTTTCTCTCTTTGTCCAACTACCTAATTCTCGACCTTCGTTTTGACCCTAGTCCCTCGTTTTTCTTATCCTTCACAACTACCGGAATTTTTGATTGACGACACCCACGACATCCCACCACCCGCGACGACATGAAGGGCGTCTTCGCAGGCGCCGCGCTGGCGCTCGCCTCCCTGGCCACCACCGTCTCCAGCAAGATCATCCCCCGCGCACAAGGCAGCCTGCCCGCCGTCACGAGCGAGGGCAATGCCTTCTGGGCCGGCAACAAGAGATTCTACATTCGCGGTGTGGCATACCAGCCAGGAGGTGCCGCAGATGCTGCGGATCCTCTGCTCGACATGCAGGCTCTGCGTCGGGATGTCGAGAGATTCAAGGAGCTGGGCATCAACACCATTCGTATCTACACCATCGACAACAGCAAGAACCATGACGAGGCCATGGCTCTGCTGGATGAGGCGGGTATCTATCTCGCTCTGGATGCCAATACCCCAGAGTACTCTCTGAACCGCGAGAATCTGGCTTCTCTCCACGCCTCGTACAACGACGTCTACCTCCAGTCCGTCTTCGCCACTGTCGATGCTTTCGCTGGATACAGTACGCAAGATCCCCATCCCAACCCCTTGACCCCTCACCACTAACATTACCTAGACAACCTCCTCCTCTTCTTCTCCGGCAACGAAGTAATCAACGCCCGCAACAACACCAACGCAGCCCCCTACGTCAAAGCCGTAACCCGCGACATGAAAAACTACATCCGGGCACAATCCCCCCGCCCCATCCCCGTAGGCTACTCCTCCGCCGACGTAGCCGAGAACATCGAGTCCCAAGCCCTCTACTTCGCGTGCGGCGAAGACGAAATCGCCCGCTCCGACTTCTTCGCTTTCAACGATTACTCCTGGTGCGACCCGTCGAACTTCGTGCAGTCCGGATGGAACACCAAGGTGGAGACGTATAAGAACTACTCCCTTCCTCTGTTTTTGAGTGAGTTTGGGTGTATCACGAATACCCGCGAGTGGAATGAGATCGAGAGCTTGTACAGCGAGAATATGACTGTTGCGTATTCTGGCGGTCTGGCTTATGAATATACTCTTGAGGCCAACGGATATGGACTCGTCGAGCAATCCGGCAACGGCATTCAACCTAATGCCGATTTCCGCCGTCTCAAAGAGGCTTACGCCAACACGCCTTCTCCTTCTGGCGATGGCGGTGCTCGTCGCACGCGCACTGTGCCTCAGTGCCCTCCTGAGACGGACGAGTGGCAGGTCTCTACCACCCTCCTCCCGGAGATGCCCGAGGGCGCGCAGCAGTACATGCAGGATGGCGCGGGCGAGGGACCGGGTCTTGAGGGTGATGGAAGTCAGTGGGCTGGGGAGCCGAGTGCGACTGAGCCGGATCTCTCCAACGGAGTGTCGAGTACTGAGGCTGAGTCGGAGAACTTTGATGAGAACTCAAGTGGAAGTGGAAGCTCCAACTCGTCGAGTGGAAGCGATGGTGATGAGGAGGGTGCTGCTTCAACGGCCAGGCCGGTTGCTGCGCTCACCGTTATGGTAATGGCTGTTGCGTTCGCTGTTGCTCTCTAAAGCACCACAGTTCTCTGAATCAGGGGTACTGTGGACAAGTCATGATGGGTTGTACATTATGCGGCAACGGCAGCATAGCATTCGGCGCTCGCTTCTTTTTGGATTGCTGGCTTCTTCCATCGCAGGCTAGATGGGAGCAAACTTTCGGGATACACACATTGACAATCAACAACATGATCAAAAGCGGAGAGTATCATCATCATCATCATCGTCATTGAAGATCCTTCGCTAGCTGTCTAATGAACATTCTCGCATATCACAGTAGTTTCGTATCTCATCTCTTCGTCGGACGTCCTTACTTTCCGTGAGTTTTCATCATCCCATTCGCATGTCCATTCATCCCGCCGTGCCCGTTCCCATTCGCATGTCCCTCAATCTCCTTCGCCCCCACGGACCCATGAGCATTCATCAATCCCTCCCGCCCCCCCTCATCCCCCTTCTCCCTCTCCACACTCCCCATCCCATCAACCTCCCAAACACTCCTCCCCGCATACCTCTCCCTCGTAACCGCACCCCGATGCCTCTCCCTCGCCAAAACTTCCTCCCTCCACAACCACCCCAGTCCCAGCATCGTCGTGGGACCCAACACCACACCCGTGATGACGCTGACGGAGAGGATGGTGAACCAGTTCCTTCGGATCATACCCGCGGCTTTGAGGTCCGTGAATAGGAGGAGGAGCCAGAGGGTTGTTGACATGAGGAGGGAGAGGTGTCGTGGGCGGAGGGGTAGGCCGGGGTCAAGGAGGTAGGCGATCGTTGACAGGCTCGTAAGGACGTAGATCGTCCTCCGTATAGCCGGGAGATCCTTCTCCAGCTCAAACATCGCATCATGATAAATATCCGTCGTGCTTACGCCCATTTTCACAAATCCCCACTGCAATAAACCCACAAACACAGGAGCAAGGAGAAGATTCCACCATCCCCCCTCCCTCCCCCTCAACGCCAGCGGCACCAAAGTATGCAACAACATCATAGGCAACACACTCCTCGTATAAGCAACATTCGTCAACCGCATATCCCTCGGCGCAAACTTCTCAATCGGACTCCCGATATAATGCAGCGCATAGAATATCGGCGCCACGAGGCCCGGGCCATAGACGTTTGATAGAGAAGCGAAGAACACGGCGAGTTGAGTGAGCGTGAGAGCGTTGGCACGGCGGTGGGATTCGATGAGCCAGATGGCGTAGATTAGGGCGGTTGTGAGTTGGAGGGTGATGGATTGCAGCCAGGAGGGGTCTGGGACGCTGGAGGGTTGGAGGAGGGTTGTGAAAGGCTCGATCAAGGAGGTCCGTTCGGGGGAGTGAAAGGCCTTGTAGGCCATCGCTAGGAGAGGAAGGGCGAAGAGGATCCGGATGAGGGTGCTTTCTTTCTGACCGGTTCCTTGTTTCGGGTTGAAGAGTGCCGTGCCTTGGAAACTCCTCTCTGGCAGGGGAAGGTACTCCAGCACTTCGGCTCCAATGAGGGACTCGGTGTAGAGCGATGAGATATAATCCGCCGCATTAGGAAGAACACAAAACACGGTGACGATATCCCCAAACGTCTCCAATCCTTGCATCCGACAGAACTTTGCAGCGGCTTTCGTCGTGGCTTCGATGCGAGCTTTGCGTTTGGCTTTCCAGGCTGCGAAGGCTATTCGGATGTCTTTAGATGATATGGGGCCTGGAGAGGATTCTTGAAGACGTTTGAGCTCATTCGCCATAGCAGCAACAGATTCAATCGCAGCATTCCCACCAGACCCTTGATTCGCAGTCATTTTATGCGCATTATCCCCAATCGTAGCAATACGCCCCCAATACCAATTCTCGAAGAGGGCTTCTTCCATGGCCACGAGGGTGTAGGTGATCCGGTTATCCCAAAGGTCTCTCAGCTTGTACTTATCATGCCACGGCCGCCAGCCTTCCTTCTTAGCCAGATCCTCCGCATCTTTGGGCGTGTAGCGAGGAAAAGACTCGCTGTGAAAGAAGACAGGTTTCGCCAATCGCTCAAAGTAGAACCAGTAGATGCGGCCGTCTTTGCCAGTGACCACAAGCATCGAATGCCCTCGGTCGTACAAATTATCGACGTCGCCTTCTTCGAGACCAGGGAGCGGATTGCTGATTCCGAAGAGGCAGATGTACTCCGCCGTCATCTTCTCCCTCTCCTTTTGGCTGAAGTAATCTGGTTCGGTCTCTGCTGCGATCCGCCACCTAGACACAGAAGTCAGCCAATACTTCCCGATCGATGGTATACGTATAGACTTACATCTCACTCCGAACTTTACTTCCAACTCCATCACACCCCACAACAATATCCCCCTCAAACACACTGCCATCCTCACAGTGCACTTTGACACCCTCCTCACCATGCTCAATCCTCTCCATCCTCTTATCAAGCAACAACCTCTCCTTCCCCTCAATGGAATTATACAACGCCCTTAGCACAAGTTGTCGATCCAGGAAACAAATCCCATACCCAAACCTCCGTTCCAGCAGCGGGAAATTCTTATCCGGCGGCACAATCAAGCTCCCATCAGCTCGACGATGTCGTCCAACTTTTATGGACTTGGTGGCGTCGAGGATCTCTTGCCCGGCGCCGATTTGGTCGTAGATGCGCATACCAGCGGGGCCTATGCCGATGGAGGCCCCGACTTGCGGGTCGAAGAGGCAGCGTGCTTCGAGGAGGGTGTAGGGGATGGAGGCTTTTTCCAGGGCGCCGGCGAGGGTTAGGCCGGCTATGCCGCCACCTACTATTATTACTTTCATCTTGTTGTGGTAGCCGAAGGGTGAAATTTGTGGGGATGAGGGAGGAAGTGTGGTCAAGAATTGGACGTTCCTTCCTCATAAGAAATTCGATATCCAAGCAAGCCTGCCGTGGTCATCTCCAGAGCATCTACCACGCTAGAGCACAAAAGCGGTGCCATGCTCTCACCCGGTTCGCTTGGTCGTATCGCCAGTAGAAGAGCTAGGGTCCTGTCCATGTGGTTGGGCCTGACGGATCCTTCGAGCTGAAGTGCCAAATTCCTACGCGAGATACATAAGTCAGATCAGCGCTACCACTCGCGATTCGATATCTTCTCGAACTCGCTTGCTTTCCATCTCCTCGTCTAGTGCCCTTGGTTCCACAAGTCCAGTCCCCTTCCCAACATTCAAGTGCACAGAAGCATGCATCTATCCAGTGTCAGGATCGAAGTAGCACAAAGAGGGGCGCTGAGACGATTGTCGACTGTCAGACCTCCTCTCCATCTGACTGCAGAGCTACCGCGGCTCGTCAAACGTATATCCCGCAGAAAATGGGTAGGAAAAGCCAAGCAATATCGAAGCGATGTCCCACGAAAAGACAGCGATTGGACCGCATGATGTCGTACAACAAAATCCTTCGCAGCCGCGTCAGCGAAGAGCAGGAGCTCGAGGTCCCGTGAGCGTATTCGTTTAACATCGCTTGGCCTGACAAGTTTCTCGCGATTCGAAAGCTCCATCGAGGAGGCGTTACTGTTCCGTTCACCTCGTGGGCTGCCGTTGACTCTGGGCATAGCCAGTTCGAAGCCGAAAGCACATCGCTTCCAAACCTGCGAATCCATCAGCTGAGTCATTCAAAGCGAGTATATATCCTTGCCTTCGTGATCCTGATGAATGCAGATCAGATAGGGCGAAAAGAGCCTACCACACGCCTAGCGGTGCTGACGAGATCGGAGTATAGTGCTATTGTTCCTATCAAGCTTCAGTAAGCATCTTGTTGTTCGTGCAGGCCTGATCATCCGTCTTTTGGGAGGCCTGAAATGTTGAGAACGGTGCTGCGTCCCACGCTTCAACACACTGAATCAAGCCAAGAGGTGTTGCTCAATGTATGTATCGTCTGTACAGTGTGTCCACGTTCCTCTAATCTGGCGAGGTGAGTCTTCTAGTCGTCTTGTTCTATCCATCGAAAACACCATGCTGTAATTCCACGCCCATGCTATCAAACAATGTCAGCAACTCATCAACCCCGTGGTCTCTAATAGGCAAAGTACTCACCTCTCAGCCATCTTCTTCATATTAGCCTCAATATCATCATCCATCCCCTTCCCAACCCCCACAACCTGCCTCAACTTACTCCAATAAAACACCAAGTCCGTACTCAAAAGCACAACCCTAAACAGCAAATGCCTCAAGTACTCCTTCCACTGCTCTTTCAGACCCGCACTCCGATCCTCAGCCAACGCACGACTCGCCCAATATCCCGTAATCTTCACGCGGTTGACAGGACTTCCCAGGAACTGGTTGTTCCCTTGTACGATACGAAGATTGCGGCCGATGAATATCAGCTCTTGCGGGAATTTGTCTTGGTTTGCGAGGACTTCTCGGATGGATTTGCGCATGTGTTGTTGCATCTCAAACTGTCGTTCGCGCTGTTCCTTTTTCGACATTTTGCGGATCTCGTTCATGACTTTGTGGTCGCCGCCTTCGTAGGGGCGCATTAGGGTTGCTGAGGCGAACATGTCCGGGGCGTTGATGCCCCATTCATCACGGGTGATGCGGGCGATGGTGGCGTTGTCGAAGGTCATGAGGGAGCGCCAGAAGAGGGCGTATTCCTTGCGAAACTTGGGTGACATTTGGATGTAGAGACCGTGGTCGATCAACACGAGCTCGGCTTTTCCATTCGGTTTCCTCCGGATGAAGATGTTGCCAGGGTGTGGATCGCAATGGACGAGACCCCAGAGGAACATTTGCGCGGAGAAGAGGTCGACCATTGTCTGCATTATGGGCTTAAAGGAGAGGCCTAGGCCACCCTTTTTGTTGGGGCCGCGCCAGTCGTCGCGAGTGGGTTTGAGCTTCTCGTTCAGGGGGTCGTTTGAGGGGACAGCAGACTTGATTGATGGTGGGGGCGGTTCGAGGCGTGCTCCTCCTGCTCCTGGTGAGCCTTTTCGCCAACCGCCGTACCAGCTGCTTTCGACGCCTTCTTTGTCCCAGAGGCGGATGCCCTCGATCCATTCGGCGGTCATAACTCTTTTGCTAGTCAGCTCGGGGTATACTTCCGGGATATAGACTCGGTCTTTCAGTCTCGACTCTCCCTGGATGAGTTTCCTCATATTCCTCGAGTTCTCTGCTTCCAATTCGAAGTTTGTCTCCGCCAAAAGCCTCTCGCAGACATACGGCACAAGGTGATATAATGGCAGATCGAACCACCAAGAGTATATCCTGCTGACGACCCTGAATGCCCACAAATCCCATCCAACTTGATTGGCAATCTCCTTCTTCTGGACTTTGACCGCAACTTCCCTCCCATCCGCAAGTCTCGCCCAATGTACCTGAGCCACACTGGCACTCGCCCTGGCAGTCCTCTCCATCACGCCTTTATCCGCATCTCCCGCAAAGCTCACACCAAACACCTCTTCCACACTCCTCCCTCCGAAATCCTCTCGTATGACTCTCTCAACCTCTTTCCACTCATTCTGCGGCGCATCATCAAACATCCTCGAGAACATCTTCTGAAACTCCGGCGGCAGAATCGCGCTCTGCATTGCAATAGCCTGTCCGATCTTCAAATACAACCCTCCATTGGCCCTCAGCAAATCAAAGACTCTCTGCGCGCTGCGAGCGTGCAGGTCTGCGACGCTGTCCCCGATCCATGGGTCTGGTCGGAAGTTGAGCTTGTAGTCCACCGCTGTGAGGAGGCCGGTGTAGAATGTTCGGACGCTACGTGTAAGGCAGGAGTCGTAGAATTGGGTGTCGAGAGCGTAGATTACGCCTGTGGCTATGGCGAGGCGGATTAGACGGCGGAGCCATTTGCGGGTTCGGGAGTAGGTCTTTGCTTTGGTGGGCTTGCCGAGGGCGGATGGGGAGGGCGGTTTTGCTTGCTCGAAAGGGGAGGTCGCGTAGTGGCGTATTCTGAGAGCATCGCTTCTCAAATCTGTCTGTGATTTGGTATAGGTGAGACTGTTATACGGTCTCTGCCATCTTATCGTCCGCGTCGAGTACCATCGGATTGTCGAGAGGTCTGCTCCGATAGCAAATGGAGATCTGAGGGTCCTGCTTGCGCATCGCCAGCATATTGGCGAGACGTTGCGGAGCATGCCTCGTCAATATTCGCTGGGTGCAGCGGTGAGGAAGGGGAAGAGCAAAGAGCACACGACCCAGATGAAGATGTAGTTCGAATGGTGACGGCATTCAGCCTCGGAAGGTCCGTGGAGTCCGTGCTTCTGCTAGTGCCGATCTGGCAAGGCTGGAGCGACCTCACCTCCTCGTCTCGCTCTTCCTCGATTGCAAAATACAACGAAGTCCTACTTTTGGGGCTGAATGCCAGCGCGTTCAATCTCGGAATGCCCGCGTGCTATGATGGAGCTCAATGGTGATGTCTCCATGCCCTACCTTGAGAGCTGCCTGTACTTGGCTGTCAAGGAAGACAGATGGCGCGAAAGGTCCGTGTTCGAAGACAGATATGGAGTTTAATGATCTTAGACAAGAGTCTTCTACCCATACGAAGCATATGGCATACTGAGAGCGAGTATGGCACTTCGACGTGGATAGACTTCACTGTCAATCTTAGCTGAAGACAGCGATCCCTTCACAGACCAGGGGCAATGGCTTCGCGCAATCTCTTTTGGTCATACGCGATGGCTCCCTCTCTACTGTCTCCAAACTCCAAGACACAGTTTCGATACCGGCATCATCTGTATTACTGACAACATTACGCCCAAGTACGGTCAGCAGCCACCATGAGTCGATCAGTGAACAGCGAGCCTAACCACCCAGCTTCACGCGATACCCTACTAACATTGAGGCAGATTCAATTTTCAGTCTCGTTGACTCCTTGAGCAAGCTCCGCACAGCTATTGATAGCCTTGTCGCCCTTCCTGATGATCCTCCTCCGCTCTACGTCGACCTCGAGGGGAATCAACTCTCCCGCAATGGAACCTTGTCGCTATTGACGATGCTTGTCGAGCCGACAAAGCACGTTTACATCTGAGCCTTGGAGTCGATGCTGAAGGTGATGAATAGGGCCGAACTTGATAAGTTCGAGAGGTCAAGAAGGATTACTTCGATCAAAGTAGACTGGAACCGACGTTCTAAAAGTATACCAGGATTTGGCCAACTCCTGAAGCCGTATATGAAGTTTAGATCAAGATGGCAAGCTACTTGACCCACCGCTGGATAGACCGCGATCCATACGACGGGTGGCTTCGCCCAAGAGGTCATGTTGAGACGCCGCGGCTACAGATGTGTCTGATAGGTCCAGCTTTGCAGCATCAGCTTCAAGACACGGCAGGCTGCAGAAGCCCAGCGTTTCCATGCTAATTTCGCCCGTCGCGCGGCTCAGCAGCAGTCTCGCAAAATGCGGCGAATCCCAGCCTATTGAGTTGATATCCCAGGGTCCAGTTCAGCCACCCAAGCAAAGAGCACACCCTCGTCCAGAACATGTCAGCGTCCGAGACAACGATTCAGCCGCAAATTGGAAAAGGAGACGTACCCGACATCCACCAGCCTCATTCACGTCGAAGAGGCGCATGATATCGTTGAAAGGGCTGGTCTAAACTTTACTACTTGCATCACTTGGATCGATGCTCGATGTCGGTCTAGCTCTTCTTCGATTTGGGGTGTCTGGGCTATCGGGACCGGCAGCGAGCGCTATAGATGGCGGTTTTGAGTCGTCGAGTGATGATGTTCCTCGCTTTGAGAAGCTAGGGCCAGCGCTGAGTTCTCCTGGTGGCGGCCTTGAGTCGTCGAATGATGATGTCGCTCCTTCTGGGAAACCAGGGCCAGCGTTGAGTCGCCCTGCCGACTGGATTGAACCATTGAGTGATGTTCTCGATGGCGCTTTGAGGTCGGAACCAGTATTGCCTTCTCTTGACGGTTGAGTTGATCCATTGAGTGGCGATGCATCTCGTTTTGAAAAGCTAGGACCAGCGTTGAGTCCTTTTGACGGCCGACTTGAACCATCGAGTGAAGAGCTTGGATATCTTGTGATCTCGGGACCGGCATTGAGTCCCGTCAGCGACACTCTCGAAGCAGGGTTACTAGCCACGCTTTCCCGGCCAGCATCGCTCTTCTCGTTATTCTGCTTGGTCTCAGTCATATTGACTTCGCTCTTGTTGGATTCCTTGGATGGTGTTGCGGAGCGGACTGTCGAATTGTCCTTCGCCTTTCTCGAGCGACCCCACGTGTTGCCGCCAGTCCATTGGAAGGAGTCTTGCAAATAGTCCGTCATACCAAAGACCTTCAAGATTCCCCATACGGCGGCCATTGTCACGATCAAAGTCAAGACTTCGACGCCAGCTATGAATGCTGTCAGCAATATCCATCACCTAGAGCAAGTGGTCAACAAACCAAATGTGCCTCCAATATAGTCGCTCCTGTAGACCACCTCATTTGTATTGTCTTCCAGCGGCTCCTGATATTTCTGCAGCCCGTCGATCGGCAAGGCCCAAAGACTCGTGAGAAACGCCAGCGGAGTATAAATGATCGTGACAATGGCGAAGCCCAGTGCTGCAACACCGATGATGATACTGCTGCGGGTGTCTTCAACGGCCGCGTGCGCTCGTTTCATGTTCAACATGCTGTCCATGGTCTGCTGAATGCGTTCAGCGTCGCTGCTGATCTTATCCACCCGTGCAAGGTACTGCTGTAGACGTCGTCTGCCGGCTTGTATCTTGTACCAGTCGAGGCCCTCAGCGACCTTCTGCTTTTGATCTTCAAAATCGGCTCCTCGTATCGATTCATGGTCATGATGCTTGGCATATCTTGGTGAAACGTCTTCGTGATACTTGTCAAGCACGTCCTGTTGTTGCAAGAGCACGGATTTGATCATGACAAGCTCGTCTCGGATGTCCGCGATGCCATGGACAACGTCACTCTCTGTCTGTTTGTCCATCCTTTCAAAGGAGCGCTTCTGCGCTCTCGTGTACTTGGTAGCAGATGTCAGAATTGAGACCACTGCCCTCTCATACATGTCAAGCGGCGCCAGAAAAGTGGATTTCCCGTTTTCAGACTTCCAACCAAAGCTTTCGATGTGCTGGACCATGGCTAAGCCCATCTGCAGGTCTAATGAGCGGCTTTGGCCCGGATCTGCTACGCAGACATTCTTGCGCTGTGATCCGTCGACTGGTCCTTTGATCCGGTGAAAAACGTCATGGCGTGACTGTCCCTCCGAACATTGGCCTGCTGTGATCAAAAAGCTTCCAAAGTTGAACATCCAGAGGCTCGATATCATCAGAACAGGGGAGCCCGGATCTCGATCGTTGTTTGCGGTGCGTTGACCACAATGCTCTCGTTCGTACTGTTTCGTAACAGTCTGGTCAGCATTTCTCTCCTTCAGCACCTCCGTATCTAGTCCGGGATAATAGGCTTCGTCAAGTGTGCGCGGGAATTGAAGCCAAACCTGATCCACCAACTTGCGAGCCTCTTCCCTCCTCCGCGCCATGTCTGAGTCCACGTCACCGAGAAAGAAGCGGTCTGGGTCCGTTGCACGAGATCGAACATATGCCTCGCAATCCTCTCTTTCCTTTTGCTCCTCCGGCGTTTCCTGCGATAAAGCCTCGCGGAGTTGTTTTCGTACCCAGTCTCTTGCTGTAATATCTTCAATGGTGTTCAAAGTCAAGCAAGGGAACTATACATAGTCAGCAGTCTTTCTACATAATGGAATGTCACATGATACCCACCACCACCACAGTGTCCCCATCCCTGATGTCATACACTGGCTCTCGATAAACAAGATCGGAACCTGCAGGTACAATACTTGATTCCCATAGAGCCCGAGCCACACAAGGACTCCAACGAAGAAGGGACCTGTCTGGTCGCGGTGCAGCGCTGGCAACAGCCTGTATGCTCACGAGTCAGAGAATCTGCGGCGAGAGGCTTTCCCTGATACTTACCAGAACGGCAGGGCCCTATACATTGTCAGCTGCGATAATTTCACCAGAGCAGGTCACAAACGCTGGCGAAGGGCACGTGGACCCAGTAATTTCCGGTCTGGGAGGAACCATTTCCTGTCAAACCATGTTCGACGGATTCAAATGGCCGGAAGATCGAATCGCCACGCTCCTCCAAGCTTTCAATGTCCACTACTCTCAAGTCGTGATCCCAACCTTTCAGCCCTAGCACTGATAGATACTGCAACGAAGTGACCGTTTCACATTCCTCGAAATCGCCGCGTAAAGCGCCGTTGGCGATTTTTTTGAGGATCTCATAAGACCGCTTCTCGAGATGTTCAAAGCCACCCATCGATTATGCACCTGCTCTTGGATCGTTACGATAGAACGGTCTCGACTCTTGCCTGGAAGCGTGGGTCGGCGAGCTTTGCGAAAACAAAGCATCAACGACTGGAAGGGGATAAGTTTGGAGGTCCTTTGCTATAGATGAGCTAATGGCAGTCGCAGGTCCTGCAGTTCCAGCTGAAAGACACATCGACGGGGCTGGTGCTATTTCTCGTCGCGAACAGCTTGGCAATGATCTGTTCCCCTGCTTAGCATGTATTAGCTTCCGAATCACTTTGCTTACTTGTATATGCTGATGATCTCATACCCTTTCGAATACAAGCCAGTGAGCCTTGCAAGAGTCAGATATCAACGACTGCAAGAGGCCAGATTTCGAAGCCCTCTGTATCGATGAGCTGATGGCAAGTCTCTCGTAAAGCACTGTCTGTGTAAGAAAAATGATACACGGCAAGCCAAACGGTCCGCCTATGTCTGTCCTGCCAAGTGCGTCGTCGAGTTTGACAGGTCCAGCATCGCAGCTGCAGCTTCAGCTGAAAGACACATAGACGAGGTTGCACGAAGCTCGCGCCTCGATGCTATTTTCTCTTCGCGTACAGCTTGGCAGTGGTCTGCCCCCTGTATCGGCTTCCGAACAGTCGGCCCGGGCAAATGAACGACCATGTGGACTTACCCGATCGCAGTAACGGAATAGAAAGATACATGCTGCACTCTACTGTTTCTCAAGTTCTTCGAAAATGTTGCTGCTTGCGCGCTTTCATAGTGGAAGATGCTCTTTTTGTTCATTCTGCTCTACACGAATCAGGTTCCGGAACAAATGGCCGAGGAACAAAACATACTTAGTACTCAACAGACAACCCTCCGAAACCCTATTGTCCCCTCATCCTCAGCCCAAACCCTCAGCACAGCCTTCCCCAGATTCTCCCCCTTCAACATCCCTACAAACGCCTCCGCCGCCCTCTCAATCCCACAAACCTCACTAACAACCCCCTTGACCTCTCCCCCCTGAATCCACATCCCCACCTCCTCTTCAAAGCTCCCCTCCCACTTCGGCCCAAAATCCTTCATCCCGACCTGAAACCCCCTCATCGTCAAGCCCTTGCTCACCAACTGAAACAAATTCTTCACCCCATACTCCCCCTCGCTCGTCGACGTGGAAGAAGTGGAATTATACTGACTCACCATTCCACAAACGACAATCCTCCCACCGGATCGCATACACGAGAGCGTGTCTTCAAGAGTCCTCCCACCGACATTGTCAAAGTAGATATCGATACCTTCGGGAGCAAGGCGTCGCAAGGCGGAGAGAGTCGACTCTTCCTTATAATTGAAGACTCCATCGAAGCCCAACTCATCGCGTAGGAGGGCGCATTTCTCCGTCGAGCCCGCCGAGCCGATGACTTTGAGACCTCGCAGCTTTGCGACTTGGCCCACGATCTGGCCTACTGCGCCTGCGGCCGAGGAGACAAAGAGTGTTTCGCCGGGTTGGGGCTGGCCGATTTCGTGGAGGGACGAGTAGCCTGTGAGGCCAGGCATCCCGAGAGGACCGAGCCAGTAGGCCGGGTGGATGGGAGTATTCGATGGCAGGGTTTTGATCTTTGCGCTTGAGGGAGTGTTGCGTCGAGATTCGATGTCGTTTGAGGTAAGATAGGAGAATTCCTGGATTGGGAGACTCGTTCGGATCTTGGTCCCCGGAGCGAAGTCTGTTCTGGAGGAGTGGATCACTTCGGCGATGGTGAGGCTGTGTATGGGCTCATTGAGAGTGTAAGGTTTGCGGTAGTGTTTCGTATCCGGCTCCACGAGCATCAAGCGCATGTAAGGATCGAGGGAGTGGTACAGATTGCGGAGGACGAGGCCATCCGTGGGAACATCGTCGAGATCGATGGGACGGTCCTCAACCACCAGGTGCTCGCCAGGCACAGGGGGGCCTTTGGGGACGGCTTTGAAGATCAGGCTGAAATTCCTCGTTGATGGCATATTGAAGATTCGGAAAGCTTGGTGCTCTCTTGCTGGGGCAGGGTCATGATGCTGCTCTTATATGCTCAGTGAAGTCTTCCAAAGTTGATGGCTCATGACGTCTTCCACTTCGACCTCTTTGATCTCTCTCTGGCATTTTACCTTGTGTTCGCTTTGAATGCTTTGCGAAGCTCGGCCGTCGCTCTTGAAGCCGACCCGAACGCCGCTTTCTGGCCGAAGCCGGCGATCGACCATAGCTGAGAATCAGAGACGAGCCCTACTTGAAAATCAATCGACGCTGTGAAGAGAGTCACTGAGTTTCGAAGTATGAGCGTACCTTGATTCCGTTGATGGCCATCCCTGAGACCGTCGCGAAGGGTGCAAGGAAATACTGGCAAAGTCAGCTGCATAAACATTTCATCTTTCAAAGTGCCACGATCGCCCCTCGCTACAAGCCCGCTCTTGCTTTGTGCTGTAAAATAAGTATATTCAGCTGCTATGCATAGCCCGGAGAGGCTTCTCCTGTTAGACCATGAATCTTCCCTTTCGAAACCATTGCCCATAACACTGGATACATTTGACGTTGACCCCCCTGTTGTGGAATCAAGAGCCTCTATATGCTCCTCTCGCTATTTAATAGTTCCTGTTTCACGACAGTGACTTCGGCTGGGCTTTCTGCGGCTGCAGTACCTTCCAGTCCCTCTTCCGGCGTGGCAGAGTCGAGTGATCCCAGCGGCTGAGAGCGTATAGACCGTCGCCGAGGCTTGCTCTCGTATCAATCAGATCTCCAATCAAGTCCCGGTTGGGCGGTGTGGTCGGTGCAGATTTCGAGGGCGTCAGTGATGGGGCGATCAGCGACTCCTAATCGATCGGCGTCCCATTCTCACCCTCGCCCACAAGAGCACCCTCATCGTGCCCATTCTTCTCCTCCTCGTCACTAGAGTAAGACCGCGGCGAGTCTTTGGCGCTGCCGTTTACACTACCGACGTCGTCCAGAGCAGCATTCGTGCCAGGCACATATTCGGCGACATTCAAGTCGATGTTATGCATAGGACCCGGGAACTTACACCAGGTGCTCCCACCGCGTTTGGCACAGTCCGACTTCTGGCAGATGTGTCCATACGGACAGGTCAAATTTCGACATTGCTGGCGGCGTGGGCATGGCGAAGAGCGTGCGACTTCGCGCAAGCAATGCTTCACTCCCTCGCTGATTGGAGAGTGGTCGTACTGTTCAGTGTTAGCCTTCATATCGGCCCCAATTTCCATTGCCAAGCCAATGTCAACTGCTTCGTTGGACTGCTTTTCACTCACCTGACACGCGGATCCGTTTTGGCAGTAGCCAACGAGATGATGATTGTTACACAGCTTCTGTTTGGCGATTCTCGACTTGAACTGAGCCCTATCTTCGCCGCTTATGAGCGGAGATCGAGTGTCAAGGCGTTCCTGGAGAAAGTTGACTGGGATCTTGTTAGGGGGCATGCTGCCCTCGTGTGGCAACACGCTGAAGTCTGGCTTCGTGACGCTGACTTTAGATTTGCCAGTCATGAAGTCATTGTCAGACTTCGCGAGGTGGGCCATTTGAAATGGGTCGCTCTTGGTTGGCGTACGCCAATCTGGCATGTCCGAACCGTTGGAAGAGACCTTAATATGAGCGAACTTGCAGCCCTTGCCGTACTTGCACATCCCCTTCTGGAAGAAAGTGCAGACCTCTTGGTCCACAGAAGGGGTATTGGAATGGCGTGGTGCCATCGGCGCAGGCGACGCGCCCACTTTCGATGGCGTTGGCGGTGGAGGCATCTCGCCGCCGTATGGGTTTGGAATGGCATTTGCTTTGAAAATGCCCGGAAACTCCTCTGTGCGGAGCCCTAGTTTGGCGTATTCTTTGTGGAACGCATAGTTGCGAACCAATGTGATACGGTCCCGTTGGCTTGCGTATGGCACAAGCTCGGATAGGTAGCCCACATCGTGGCAGGCTGCGAAGTAGATGTGTCGGCATTGCGTGTTCTCGACGAATTGACGGAAGAGGCCTCTAATCTTGAAGTCTGCGTTTTCTTTCAATTCGCCGGCATCGACGAAGTCGAAGAGTCCGTTTGATCTGTGACAGTGTTAGAAAGCCGGACAGTCGTGGTGTGTGGTATGACCAGGATCCGCATGGGCATCTACTCACCGGTTGAAGTTGGCCACGAACGGAGCTAGGGAGCGCTTCTCTGGACCAGCAAGTCCGACTTTCGAAACAGCTTTCGAGAGTCCGGCGAGGTTGGCATAGATGCGGACCATGATGTTGCAGTTCTCCAGGCCAGGTCGGCTCCTATGCGAATATGAGTGTCAGAATGCGACTCATGAGGGTTCCTCGAGTTCTGGAGTACTCACCTCAGGCTCCGCTGAATGGTATCGTTGAGGAGCTGCGCAGCCCGCGAGCCTCCCTCGGCCTTACTCTCAAGGAGGTCATCGTCGAAGACGTACCCATCGCCGTCAACTAGGACAAGGACCTATGATTGTCAGCTTGTCTCGTATGAAGCCATGATCTGAGGCCTGAGGCTGATCAAGGCGAAAGCTCCCCAGAGTGCTTCCTGGCATGCGCTGGTACCTCAACTCAATAGGGAGACCGAGTATGGACGCAGTCGGATGCCCTGCAGTGCAAAGGAAGGAAGCAGGATGAAGCATCTCGGCGCTAACCCCCTCCCAAATTCCGCAAGGAGACAACTCATCAAGGTGCACCCGCACCCAACCCCATCCCACGCGCCATCCCACCGGAGACAAAAACGACAGTACACTTACAAAAGGATTCCTCTCCCCACCCTTCGCCATCTGCTTATACCTCTCCCTCGAATCCCTCGCCTCCTCAAACTCAGATTTGAGGCGCTTGAAATCCTCCATAAGCGTGGCATATTTGTCGAGGATGTCGGTGTGGTTTTTGTGGTACTCGTCGTCTTTGATCCGGAAGTGGGTCAGTTGGGCCGCGGCCTGGTCGAGTTCCTTGTCGGAGAGCATGGTGGGTGGTTAAATGTCAGAGGAGGGAGCTGGAGGTGTGATGGGTTTTGAGGGCGGGCATGTCTTGGAGACGGCCGCCAGACGACTGAATGTCTTGAAGGTCGCCTTTGACAAGAAGATTGCCTCTCGCCCTTTGTATCTGCGAGTCTTAGCTGCAAGTGTCGCCGCCGCCGTGTGGAAGGTCAGGTCGCCGTCGCTGTCGTGTGCTCAGAAATTGACTCGCCGCCTTCCGTGCGGGGGTCCCGCTTCTGTTGACTTCACGTCCTCACGCGACTCTCCTCTCAACAACAACTCCCAACATGGACTCCAGCACGCAAAATGCCCTCCAAGGCTGCGTTTCCTCACTCCAATCCAGCATGCAGCTCCTCGAATCCAGCATCAACGTCCTCGACTCCGGCGTGAGCGACTACCCGCGATTGGGAAAAGTGCTCCAAACAACTCGCGTACGAACACACCGTATCCAATCTCATACCACAAGATTCTGATGTGTAATGTTCTAGCACTTCGAACTCGTCTCCGAACACGACCTAACAACCGCGCAATCAACCCTCCTCTCCGAAATCCAACCCGAAGTCAGCGCCCTCTTATCCCGCGTCGAAACATACCTAGATAAACTCGAGCGGAGGGAGAAATCGCTTATTGCGAAGGCGGAATTGCAGGAGGGGAGGCTTGCGCAGCCGAATTCGTCATCGAGGGCGAAGAGTCCGGCGAGGGGGACGACTGGTGGGACTGGGTTGGAGGAGCTGAAGATGCAGCAGTTGAGGCAGAAGAAGGAGAGGTTGAGTTATGCTGTTGGGAGGTTGGAGTTGCAGGCTAGTCAGCGGCAGAGACAGTTGAGGAAGAGTATGGCGCTTTCGTAAAGGGTGCTGGGTAGAGCTAGGAGTTTTGGAGGGATTGATGTTATGATACCCCAAGGAAGGAATGATTCTTGATATCGAGTCGTTCTTCTCTGACTGCGTGCGTTGCTTGATTCCATTGACATTGGGATACGGGACGGAAAGCATGCTGTCGTACATATTGACCACGCAGTCGCCCATCAGAAGTGAGTTGAGTGAACTGGCCGTTTTGTTCAAAAGCTGACATTATATTAAGAACTAACGTAACACAGCATTTTCCAATTGTCATTCACAAAAAGGAGCGAAACCACATCAACACAAACACATCATCATCCCCGCAACCTTACATCCCCAACGCCACCAAAACAAGCCCCAAAGCCCCAACAGCACTGGCCTTAACCATGCCAGCGGCATTCATATCACCCCCATTATCCTCCTCATTCCCATCATCCGAATCATCATCCTGGCCAGAAGCCTCCGAAGTCTGAGTAGGACTAGTCGACATGGTCTTGTTGTTGTCATCGTCGTCGTCATCATCATCCCCTTCTCCGGTAGAGGTGGGTGCTGGAGCCACAGCGGTCATGCTCGAAGTCATAGAGGTCATCGTCGCAACGTTGTTATCATCATCATCGTCATCATCATCCCCATCCCCCGTCTGACTTGGCCCAGCAGAAGTCGTCGCCGAGGAAGAAGAGGTCGTCAAAGTCGCCCCAGGCGTAGCATTCTGTCCACAAGCTCTAGCAATACCCTGCAAGACGTCGTCGTAGGTCTCCTCCCAATCCTCATCGTCATCGCCCGAGAAAGTGGAGAGACAGGTGTTGAGTTGGGAGATGACGGTGCTGTCGGAGCAGTAGTTGGCGTTGGAGCGGGTGGCGGAGATGGCGGAGTCTGTGGAGGCGACGTTAGTTATGTGTGGGTTTGAGGGTGGGTGGGGAGGGACTTGCCACAAGCTGTGTTGCTTTGAGAGTTGTTGTTCGAGTCGTTGTTGTTATTGTTATTGTTATCGTTGTCGTCGTCATTGTCATCGTCGTTCTCTTCCTGACGAGCAAAGAGCTTGCCGTTGAGAGGTCCGTTGGATGGTGGAGCGACTCTGGCGTAGGCGAGAGTAGCGAGAGCGCTGAGGGTGAGGATCTTTGTGGCGACCATTGTGATTTGAGTCTGTGCGGATTGGAAGGCGAGTGTTGTGTTGTGCAAGTGTCTTTGATTCTGGCTGCTGTATCTCTTCCAGACTGGCAACTTTCTCCCCTCTTATACAACCTGCCCGTGCCTCACAGCATCCGCTTGTGATAGAGATGTGCAGTACCTGAAACGACACGCTCGTGGCTGAGCCTGTCATGTCAGGTCCCGTCCTCCTGCACGCCCACGTCAAATGTCAAGACCTCAAAGAGTAACTCTCATTGTTCTGATTGGGCGTGGAGGCTATGCTGCTTTCTCTGTTCGGCATTGCCCAGACTCTCGGCCCGATGCCCAGAATGCCGATCAAAGGTCGCACGGCGGAAAAGTCGGGCGACAAGGCATACTTTGCGTGGCACGCTGTGGCTGGTTGCAATGTTACATCTCGAGTCTTTGGATTGTGTAGGAGGCGTTCTGGATGCTGTGGGATATGAACTGCTCCGCGGACGCACGTAGCCAGTTCGACATGTCGTTCGTTGAATTGGATGATCTTGGTATTTTGCCGCTTTGTTTTGCCGCTCATGCATTGGACGCTGCGCCTGCTGAGCCACCACAATTGTGTAAGTGGATGTTCTGTCGTTCGCGAGCTTTACTCTCGTCCCCTTTGGAGATCGAAGTTATCGAGTCAGTTGAAGTTAAACGTTCGGATCTCACTCCGAGCCCGTCTCATCGGCGGCGTCGACGAGAGCATGGCGCGTTCAAGGCAGGCCAATCTTTTGCAGAGAGCGCATGGCATCACGGGAGTCCGCCTTAAACACCTCCATCAATGGTCTCCAGTAGTCCTCAATCATCGCAGTCCCCAGTGAACCAACAAGAGAACCGAGTCGTCTCATTCCAACTTGATCCCAACCCTCTCCACCAACCCCTCAACCTGCCCCCTCCACTCCCTAATAACCGGATGCCACTCCGCAACATCCCCAAACCCAACCTTCAACTCACCCCCCTCCTCATCCTGCCCCGGCACCTCATAGAGCCAAATCCCATCCGGCCCAAAGAACTCCGGACTGAGCAATTTCTCCATCTTCAACGCCTCTTTCGCATCCTCAAAGCACTTCCTGACTTCCCCAACCAGTTCGCTGTGCAGGTTCTGGTCCAGACGGCTCGCCGCCTGAGATATCCCCTCAAGAACACCTAGGTAATATCCGACTTTCTGTCCGATCTCTGCACCAAGACTAAAGCCCTCGTCGAAGCCAGCTTGGATGTGTTTTTCTTTGCTGACGGCGATGCCTTCGCGGTAGCCGTTTGTTACGTGGATGCTGCGGAGGCGGGGTATGTCTGAATGCTCTGCGCCAGATCTCACCACCGCGTCATCGTCTCTGATATTACCATTGTGGTGGGCGGGGAGTGTCGGCGAAGACGGCGCAGACCCAAAGACGTCGTCGAGAGGGTCTACCGGCGTGGGGGTGCGCTCGTCAACTGGGGCGTTGTTCATAAAGAGCTCTTCGTCGGCTGAGAGGCGTGGACCCAGGGGTGGGAGGTCGCGGAGCATGCTTGTTCCATATCGTGCTGGAGGGCAAATTACGAAGGTGAGAAGGTGAGAAGGTGAGAGGGAATGTAGTTGCTGGAGGAGTTCAAAATCTTTCAACAATTGGAAAGCTCAGCTTTCGGCCCCGCCCCNCCCCGCCCCCGCCGGCCCCATTCCCATCCACGGACCGCCTTTGAGAAGCCACTCTATTCTTGGCCACTTTCAGTTCAACCTTCATATACATCTTCGACCTCGTCAGCCTTCTCTGCGTCCTTCTCACCCGCATTGCCACCCGCTTCATCTGCCTCTTGGGACCCGGCTGACAATGCATCGTGGGTGCTCCTGCGACCATATTCACGGAACTTGGCTGGAACAAGATACCAATGTTCTGCTGCAGCGAATAGCTCGTCCGCATCCTCGAGCGGGCAGCCCTTTGTCTCTGGAAAGAGTGCCAGAACCAGAGGTACGGAAAAAGCAGCTATGACGGCGAAGATAATGTACGTTCGATATGCAATGCTGGCAAAGGACACTGGAGTAATCTCGGCTATCACGAAATTGAAGAGCCAATGTGTCTGTCGACAGTCAGTCTCTTCGAAGATCGTATGAGCGCTCTTGGCAATCAGAGTACTTACTGCAGTCCCGATGGCGGAAAAATGCACTCGCAGATCTTGTGGCCCTACTTCCGTCGCAAACAAAAAGTTCGCTCCAAGATATCCGATGGGAAAGAATGCCATGTAGAGGAAGAGAAAAAATACAGCGGCCTTGCCGGCGCCGGCGCTGTGGTCCAACTGCGACACTGTCGCGCCCAATCCAATCATGGCCATACTCATGCCGGAGCCTGAGAGAACGAACAGAGGCTTGCGGCCATATCGGTCGACAATGACGAGTGGGACCAGAGATACAATGATCTTCCAGCTCAGAAGAGACGCGCTCAAAACCGCCGCCTCACGAGTTGCGAAATGCAACGACTCCGTGAATATGGTGTTGGCATAATACGTCACTCCGTTCGCACCGGTCATTTGGGCATTGAAATTGACCGCAAAGGCAAGGCAAGCTCGGTAGAATTCTTTGCCCTTTTGGTTCTTGGTTACGATCCTCAGCCACCCCTTCGCTGAGTTGTGTCGATGCAGTTCGAATGAGTCCACGATGTTGGCCACTTTGACACGAACAGATTCCGAGTCCTCGGGTACGTCGTCCAAGATGGAGAAGACATGTGTGGCTTCGTTCAGGCGCCCATTATGCGCCAGCCAGTGGGGAGACTCGGGGAAGATGAAGACTGAAGCGAGGAGTATGAGGATGAAAACGATGGGGATCGCCAAAGGCAAACGCCAGGCCACTTGGCTGGTGGGATTGGCTCCCAAGCCATAATTGACCCAGGAAGCCAGTGCTCGTTAGACTGTCAGACTTGTACTCTGCATTCCGGGAGAAAGGTGACTGACCTTGTCCAGTCGTAACGAATAGCCCTACAACGACAACATTTTTGCCTCGGCTTTTGGGCTTCGTGCATTCAGACTGCCAGACAGGGACTATTGCATTAATTCCACCGACGCCCAAACCTGTCACGATCCGGCCAACAATCAGTTGGGCCAAGCCGAACGATGAAGCTTGAAGCGTGTGTCCAATCACTCCGACCACACCATGAATAACCAGTGCAGCTCGGCGACCGTGGCGATTCCCTAATGGCACGGCGAACAAAGCTCCAAACAAGCAGCCGATGGTATAGATCGCTACGACGGTGCCTGTAGTCGTAACATCAGCTTCATCATCAGATGCTGCGGCCTCATCGGACCTACCTTGTATCGTGGATCTGTGCACCTTCTCTTCCCCAGACGCATCGACGGTATTGATGGCCGGGAATGTATGCACGAAAGATGGATAGTTGAGAATGCCTCCTGTCTGAGACTGGTTGTAGCCGAATAACAAGAATGATGGGAGAACCACCAACGCAAGACGCGCTGCCGCAAGACGGTGTCCTCGAAGCTTCGACGCCATTGCCATTATTCTTGGGTGGACGCTTAGAGTGAAGAAGCGTACAAGCTTTGGATGGTAAACGATAGGCGGTATCTCCTACTCCTACCTGGGGTGGCTGTGGAGCACACGCTGCCTGAACATTGAAGCGAAGGATATCGTGAGACGGACGTCTCGCGTCTCGATACCCGCCTGAAATTTGAACCGTCTTCAACTAGGCTTGGATCGCCGGCCATGAAGTTGTGAGGTGGAATACGCGAGGCTGCAGCCGACCAGCCTAAACGTTAAGCCGCCAAAATGTGCCCAGCCTGGAACTTTTGTCTCATCTCGCTCTTGGGAGGGAGGAACAGAAACATCTGAGAAACGACCCGAGATACTTCTTGCAACTGGAACGATGTCGCCGGCCCTACCCAAGCCAAGAATTCTATTCTTCAATCCAGTACGACACGCTTCAGACGTATACAATGCACTCAAAGACACGACTTTACCAGAAGTCATTACCAGCAAATCACGGAACGAGTTCTTCCAAGATTGTCAAGGGAAGTACGCGGACATTTCTGCAATCTATCGAACTTCAGCTAGCGGTGCTGTAAGTGTAACACCATGGAAATTGTATCGACGGCGACATTCTCGTGGCTGACGCTCTCTTCAAGATTGCAGGAAAATTCGATGAGGCCTTGATCCAAAGGCTACCGCCATCAGTCAAATTCATATGTCACAATGGCGCCGGATACGACCAGATCGATGTCGAGGCCTGCTCTGCCAGAGGAATCACTGTCACGTACGCCCCTGACCCAGTGACTGACGCCACCGCGGACCTAGGCGCATTTCTCCTTTTGGGAGCTTTGAGGCAATTGAATCCGGCTCTTCAATCCTTAAGAAAGGGAAACTTCAAGACAGGAGTCGACTTTGGCCATGATCCGCAGGGGAAATTACTCGGCATCTTGGGTCTGGGCCGGATTGGCAAGGCTTTAATGCGACGAATGGCGCCTTTTGGCATGAAGTTCATCTATCACAATCGACGACTAGTGAAAGATGCCGGCGGGGCGACCTACGTTTCTTTCGACGAGCTGCTGTCTCAAAGCGATGTCATTTCGGTACACGTTCCCCTCACGAAGGCCACAGTTCATCTCATTGGCCGCGATGAGATCAAGAAAATGAAATCGGGAGTTGTCATTGTCAACACGGCAAGAGGGGCAATTATCGACGAGGCTGCCATGGCCGATGCATTGGAAGATGGCCACATCGCCGCCGTTGGGCTTGATGTCTACGAGGAGGAGCCATTGGTGCAGCCCAAGTTGGTCGAGAATTCTCGTGCACTGCTTGTCCCGCACTTGGGCACGCACACTACTGAGACACTGGCCAAGATGGAGACTTTGGCAATGGAGAATGCACGGAGAGGTGTATTGGGTGAGGAACTTCTCACTATTGTACCAGAGCAGTGTAAGACGTCAATGAAGATTTGATGATGTTCTAGACAACGCGCAATCAAGTTCTAAGCTATGGAAATACTATCAAAGTGATCAAAGGCGGTGGTTTTCTTCCTGGAAGTGTATTTTGGGTGTCGTCCGCCTAATGCCCGAAGCAAACCTACAGACGAAGCTGCCACTCCTGTCTCTGATCTTCGCGAATTTGCCGTGATGACGAACGAAGTTGATTAGCCGATATTGGGTATTAGTATCTGCTCATCAACGCGAATGTGCAAAGACGTTAAGCAAGTGGATGTAGACAGGGCTGAGAACAGGCTGAACTTTGTGCCGGCCCTTTCATCCACTGACATATCCATACATGTGTCATGCAAAGCCTTGACAGCAATTGCCGAGTGTCATCGACTGTTACATAGTTCAAGACCGGCCAAAAACATCGACCTAACAGCCAATATCGACCTCCAGCTGGACCCATTGAGCTTTCTTGTCGGGCTTTGACGTTCTTGCCGCTCGTCAGAATGGTGAAAGCTACGGTTCTGGGTGCCGCAGGACAAATTGGCCAGCCGCTGAGCCTGCTCTTGAAAATGGTAGGTAGAATCATTCCAGAAGCGGAATATCAAAGCCTGACCAGAGCAAAATTACGCAACAGAGTCCTTTGGTAAACGAGCTTGCACTCTACGATATCGTGCAAGCCCCTGGTGTCGCAATCGACCTCAATCATATCGATACTCCAGGACCAGTGCAAGGCTTCCTTCCCACCGATGACGGTCTCCGAAAAGCGCTCACCGGCGCCGATGTGGTGGTCATTCCCGCTGGCATCGCACGCAAGCCGGGCATGACGCGAGATGGTGAGTCTTCAAGATTCAAGATTCAATTTCCAAAGCAAAGGGCCAGGCGGGGCTGATGATTGTCGTATGACAGATCTCTTCAAGACAAATGCCAACGTCATCCGAGACCTGGCCAAGGCCGTGGCACAATGGTGTCCACACGCATACGTCTGCATTATCACAAATCCTGTCAATAGCACACTGCCCATTGCGGTCGAAGTGCTGAGAAGCCAGGGCGTGTTCAACCCGCACAGAGTCTTCGGGGTCACGACGCTCGACGTCGTGCGGGCTTCGACATTTGTGGCTCACGAGCTAGGAGATCCGAATCCCAGGAATTATACAGTACCGGTTGTGGGTGGGCATAGTGGTGCGACTATACTGCCGCTTTATAGTCAGTGCGTGCCACCAGTCCATCTGTCGGAGGAACAGATTGAAAGCATTACCTATCGTGAGTGGTTCAAATCACGAGCTTCGAGTCGCAGTCAAGCTGATGTTGGGAATTCGCAGGAGTGCAGTTTGGTGGCGACGAGATCGTACAAGCCAAAGCAGGGGCAGGCTCTGCAACGACATGCATGGCGTATGCGGGATTCCGGTACGTCTCTGACCTTCGATCAATCCAGTGTCTCTTGAGCTTACCGTTGGACCGTCCAGTTTCGTCGAGGCCGTTCTCAAGGCGGCGAGAGGTGATAAAGGGGTTTGCGAGGCCGCCTATGTATTCCTTCCCGGAATTGAAGGTGGTAGAGAGGTTGCGGACGAGCTTGGTGTTGAATTCTTCAGTACTAAGCTGGACTTTTCGACCGAAGGGGCCATTCGAGCACACGGTATCGGTGCGTTATCCAAGCATGAGGAAAAGTTGATGGCTGCTTGTTTACCGGAGCTGAGGAACAATGTACGAGCGGGGCTGGAGGCTGGGGCGGAGATCTAAGAGGACATTTAGTATAGGTCGCGGTAAGGTGACGTTGTTCCTACATTACACTTTGCTTGAAGAATAGAGCATGACGGACCATTGCCAGCGTCCCTCGCCTTCGCCACTCCCATCATCCAATGCAGCATGATCAGAAACAACGGCCAATGCTTCGACTCGCCTCCAGCCAAGATCGACTTACAAACAGTCCTTCTATACGGATAGGCCATCTTTCTCAACAAAGTGGGAATCTCAACGTGCGTGGGCCTCTCAAATTGATGCGTCGGATCGATCCTCCGGTAGAGGAAACTGAACAACGATTCGAAGTCTTCTCTGCTGAGAGAAGATGTAGCTTGAGGTGAGATGGTACGCTCTGTGTCCGTGGCCAGGAGATAGAGCATTAATTCGAGACACATATGGGCCTGAATGGCGGGTTGCTTGAGGTGGTGAAATTCGAGTTGTGTGCTGAAGGTTGTTGGCTCCGCCATAGGTCGGGAACTCAAGATGGCTACCATTGTTGCCATTCCTCGTTTGGTGTAGAGTACCTGGTATGACAGTGAGTAGAGCAGTATGTGGCCTGGTGATCGAGCCTGGTCTGTGGAGTCGTCGTCGATGACAGCATTGAACGTCTCGAATTCTTGCAGTAGTCAAAATTTGCCTCAACAGCTGACAGGCAGTCAAGATGTCTTTCTTTTGCAGTGACTTGAGTGTGTTAGTGTGAAAGTCTGAAAGGAAGTGTTGATGTTGTCTTGGATTTGCCAAGCACGTCGTCTCCACGGCAGCGACGACTGCCGAATCATCTCTCCCATTACTATCAACCTTCCTCCTTCCCCATCCCCATCAAAAAATCACGAAGGCCATCCAACTCATCATCAGACCACAGCTCCCTCCCAAGCCTTCATCAATGGCAACTGGTATCGCCCTTGCCATCCCCGGGAACAATCTTCAACCGTAGCCGACTGCGAGTACCGAGAAAACCGACGCCACGGAGAACGGCCGATTTCGCGGCTCGCCAATCTTGAAGACTCGCACTCATAGCGGGTCTATCAATCGGTCCTTGCACGCGCCTTATCTGATGTCGCGCCATTGTGAGATTTTTCTCTGGCTTTGTTTGTGCGACTAAGAACTTTCGGTACTGGGAGTCGGTATCTCTGTAGAATGGATTGCGGGAGAGATGGGAGTAGGTATAGAAGGTTTGTGTTTTCCCGATATGTTTCAAGGTAACATCTCTTTGACTGTTTGATTGTCTTGATTTTGCAACGATGTCTCTCTCACACAGTCGCGCCGAGTCAATTGAAGACACGCCATACACCTCACGCGCCCACTCCGAACACGACATCGAGAAACAGCAACAACCCGACGGTCTCAGGAACTACAGCACCGACGGCTCACCTTTGGAGATCTCACCTTCGCATCTATCGCAACCACCCACACCTTACATTCCCGACGGCGGCTTGACAGCCTGGCTGCAAGTTCTCTCAGGCTTCTTCCTCTTCTTCAACTCCTGGGGTCTGATCAACGCATTCGGCGTCTTTCAGTCCTACTACACGACCACGCTCATCCTGGGACATTCCGACAGCGCGGTCTCTTGGATCGGTAGCATTGAAGCTTTCTTACTGTGCTGCACAACGATCTTCGCAGGCCCGATTTTCGATCGAGGATATGCTCGCACGCTGGTGATTTCTGGATCGGTCCTTGTCGCCTTCGGCCTGATGATGACGAGCTTGTGCACTGAGTACTGGCAGTTGATGCTCAGCCAGGGCTTGTGCATGGGAATTGGGCATGGAGGACTTTTCATCGTCAGCATCGCCATCGTTCCGTCTTACTTCAGCACGAAACGGTCTTTTGCGCTGGGCCTTGCGGCGAGTGGAAGCAGTCTCGGGGGTGTCATCTACACGATCGTCTTCCATCGACTGGTTCCGCAGCTCGGCTTCGCCTGGACGACACGAGTACTGGGTTTCATGGCTCTGGGGACACTCCTCATTCCTTGCGTATGCATCAAGATGCGCACGATGCCGGCTCCAAGGAAGAAGATCGTCGACTTCAGCGGTTTCCGTGAGGCACCTTTCTCGCTCTTCTCCCTGGCCAGCTTTGTGGGGTTTATTGGCCTTTACATACCTTTCTTCTACATCTCGACTTTCGCTTCTGCGAAAGCTGGTCTCGAAGACACTCTGGCCTTCTACATGCTCCCAATCCTCTCCGCGGGCAGTGTCGCTGGTCGCATCCTCCCCTCCTTCGCAGCGGACTTTCTTGGCCCGCTCAACGTGCTCTCAATATGCACTCTCATCGCCGGCCTGCTGGGATTCTGCTGGATCGCCATACCTACGCAAGCCAGCGTCGGCGGTCTCGTCGTTTGGGCATTGCTATACGGTGCTTTCAGCGGCGCCTTTGTCAGTCTGCAGCCATCGACTGTGGTTTCCATCACGGACGATCTGAGCACAGTCGGAGGCAGACTAGGAATGAACACTTTTTGTGCAGCTTTGGGACTGCTCATCGGCACGCCTATCGCAGGAGTCATTCTGGCGAGAGATCCAACTTGGGTGGGATTGCAGGTCTTCTGTGGCGCGACATTACTCGTTGGCGGTGCTTTGGTGGTTGTTACGAGATGGGAGAGGGTTGGTGTGAAAGTCGGAGAGAAGGCATGACGTGGTTTGATTAGCATTTGAAGCAGAGATACCCAAATAGCCAGTGCGTTTGCATATTGATCTTTTGTTTCCTGATTAGGGTCTTGAAACGGGAACAGTGTTCATTGGAAGGTCGTGCGCTGGCTGGAATCCGGGGGTTTGGATCGATATGTGTTGGCGGGAAGACGAGCCGCTGTTTGCCAGATGGTGTAAGTTTGGGCGAGCTCGTTGAGCCTACAATGCAGTGCAATCATGGAGAGCGTCGGTTATTGAAGGTGATGTAAAAGAAAGAAGGCAACGCGTGATGACGCCGTGGAAAGACGTCAAGGCGACCGTTGCGCTTGGCTCTGAGGCGGCGGCAACGTCCGCCGAGCACCCGTCAAACACGCCTTGAGCATTGCGTCTGTAATTTAAGCCTCGCGCGTCAGTCGATTCATACCAAATCATCCCACAATTCACCCTCTCGCCGTCCCGCGATCATGACCGCCGTGGCTCATGTCGCGCACCGATTGCACTGAAGTCGCCTCCGCCGTGTTCGAGCCATCGCGACCCACCCAACCCCTAGCCGCCGCTGCCCCCAGCCACAGGCGACCACCGACCACTCCCTCGCCCACGCCCACGCTTCATCACAGTCGCAGCCGGCAAGCTGGCGGAGTACGCAACTATCCACCTCGGCCGCTGTTGACCAGACGCAACTGACATCCACATTCCTCGCAGCTTTTTGTTCGTCCCCGGGTGGCATGGGGCTCCTCCCTTGACCTCCGCTCCCTCCCCTACACAGCAGCGCCCAGCCCTCGCCCGCTCGCAGACGCCCGCCACGCCCACCAAACAGTCGCGCTTCGGCTTTCCGCACCGGCTGATCAAGTCCAACTCCACGCCTGATATCAATAAGAGGATGGCCGCGGTGGCCGGCCCCATGCAACCTGTAAACGCCATTCGAGACGACCACGTTATGGATACCCGAACCCCCAGCCCCGTGCAGCGCAGCACCAGCCATGAGAGTGATGAGGAGGCCTACAAGCCGGACTTGAGCGCCGAGGTGGCTATGCTGAGCACGAAGCTTGTTAATGCCATCAACTATCAGACGAACCTCGACGACTCGTTACAGCAGACACGACATGAATTGGAGCAGGAGCGACAACGGCGGACGACCGTCGAGGCGGAGAAGTCGAGATTGGATGATATGCTGGCGGCTGGTCTATTATTGAAGAAGGCGGATGTGGATAAGACCATTGCTAAGTTGAGGGGAGAGCTGGCCAGTGAGCGCGCCGCGAGAGATGCTGCAGAAAAGGCGAAGAAGCAGACGGAGGGCGAATTGGAGAATTTGACAAGCGCATTGTTTGAAGAGGCGAATAGCATGGTGGCGGCGGCGCGGAAAGATACAGAGGCAGTTGAGAAGAGGAATGCGCAGTTGAGGAGTCAGCTACAGGATACCGAGATGCTGCTTGCATCACAACAAGAGCAACTACAAGATCTCAAGGCCACGATGGAGAAGCTACAGGCTGCGGAATTGACACCAACACGAGATCTGAGCATGCCCTCTACGCCAGTAACGAACAGCACTGCGGTATTCGATGCGCTGCAGATGTCACCGACCGCGACCAGCAACCCCGAAACGCCCGCCGACCACCCGCTACACTTCTCTCAACTCATATCTCCGGTTTTGAGAAACGACATCACCGCATACGCTGACTTCCAAGACCTGTTACTACTCGGACGCCGCATGGGACTGCACTCTCGGACAAATAGCAGCAATAACACCGCGAATCAACAAGCATCCGGACAGAGTACGTACACCATGGCAACGGCGGCAGCATCTTCGCCGAATCTGCCGGGCTCCTTTTCACTCAACAATTCGAGCCCCTCATCTAGTGGACCCAACATGCCGGCTTTGAAGGAGAGCAAGTTTTACAAGCGTGCTCTTTCCGAAGACATCGAGCCTACCCTGCGACTTGACTTGGCTCCGGGGCTCTCATTCCTCAGCAGGCGAACAGTCGTCAGCTCTCTCCTGAATGGCTCTCTTGCAGTTGAGCCATACCCCCAGGTCAAACATTACTTTGCATGCACACTTTGTGGGGAGAGCAGGAGGGGCGAGCCGTTTGTACGGAAATTCCGATTCCGGACTTCGGAGGATGACAGTGTCTCAAAACCCGTCTGCGATTACTGTGTCTCCAGGGTCAGAACCACATGCGATTTCGTGGGCTTCCTGAGGATGATCAGAGATGGGCACTGGAAGTGCGACACAGATGAGGAGCAGAAGAGTGCATGGGAAGAGAGTGTCAGACTCAGAGAGAGGATGTTCTGGGCACGACTTGGTGGAGGTGTCATTCCCTGCCTACAAATGGCTCCAAAGAACCTTGACGCCACGCCATCTTCCGCGGGTGGCGCGAAGAATGGACGGCCGAGCTTGGAAAGCATACCGGAGCGGAAAGCGAAGGACTCTGAATCGCCAGCGGCCTACGAGGATTCGGCAGACGAAGAGCCCAAGAGCATCGGCAAGGCATTCGTGAATATGTCCTCTGAAGCTGCGGCTGTCTCGACGCCTGAGCTTCAGCCTACACACGAGGGTGCCACAGAGGATCCACGCTTCATCACACGGCCTGCTAGCCGTGGGCTTGACGTGGAGGACACGAACGATGTCGATGTCGGGGCCTCCACTCCTTTTGAGGATGCGAACCAACAGCTCGAGGATTCGCTGGCCGCCGCAGCTGCACAAGCCGGGACCAAGGACGAAGCTGAAGAGGAACACGAGCAGCTGAAGCATGAATCTACGGCAGATGATACTCCGAACGTCGAGGCCCAAATCTTAGCGGACGAGAAGGCTGAGCCTGCTCAAACCCCTGCCGCCGAAAAGGAGGAGTCCCTCCAAGTCCCCACCGCCGAGCAACAGGAGCCATCATCGGCCAGAAGCTCCTTGTATGTCGAGCAGCCCGCGAATCACGAGCGAAAGAACTCGTCTGTCCTTGCACGCGTGCGAGCCATGGAAGCTGCTGGCCAACAGCAGTAAAAGTTCTCCTTCTTTTGAGAGGCGCGTTTGGAGCACGAGCATTGTACTTGTACGATACATGGAACCACAAGCGAAGCGAGATGTGACTGTGGAGTTTTGTTGTAAGATATGGGATGGGCGATGGCGCGGCGCATTTGTGCTCTTTCTTGCATGGCGTTTGCGCTTGGGTCGCTGAAGACGGTATGACAGTCCGATAAAACGAGCATGGCTTCTATGGGTGATGGTGGTATGTAGATGGAATCATCATGCTGGATAGCGTAGATTCTTAATGGTAATGCGGAAGTTGAGATATCCCACATTGTCTGTTCTTTGTCTCCTGAACCTGGTCTCGTTAACGCTCCTTGCAATGCTTAGATAGTCACGTGAAATGCGCGCTAGGGAGCGCCCGCTGCAGGGTCCAGTTTCACCCTTGACATCGCCTTGACGTTCTCACTTGAACTTCCGCTTTCTCTCTTCCACACCACCACCATCCCCGCCGAATTGTCGCCGTCTGTGCCGCCGACATGTCTGACCAGCGTACGAACGGTAACCCCTTACAAAGAGATTTGATCGAATTCTGGCGGTGAAGATGGAACGCGTGTGCTAACATCATGGCTTCAAGAGGGACAAGGCTTCAGCATCCGCGGCGCGGCCGACCGGCGCGGCTCCCACCGCCGTGAGGAGCGCCCTGCTCGCTCGCCCCCTCGTCGTCGCCCAAGCGTCGATGAGAGGGACGCTCCTCGTGGCGGCTGGGATGCCCGCCGGCGGCGTGATGTGAGTTTCGATTACCCCCAACTTTTTTGACCCTTTCTCGATCGTTTCATGAAGTTCCATGCCACTAATACTTTCAACAGGATGACCGCCACTATCGCCCGTCGCGGGATTGGGACCCCCGCGACACCACCTACCACCACCGCCGGGGGGAGGCCCGCGCCCCGTTCTTTTCGAGCGGGGAGGGGTACTCCGATCCCACCTACTACAACGAGCCACCAGAGGAGCCGGCCGCCAATGGAGACCTGGACGTGGAGACCGAGGAGTCCCAGTTCCGACAAGTCCTCCTCATCCGCGACCTCAAGACCAACGTGGACGAGACCACCCTGGCCACAGGCCTGAACAAACTCTACGTGGACGACAGCCAACCGCCGCCGCCAGCCATGCCAATGCCAATGCCGCCTGGAATGCCACCACGTCCGCCAACGCCGCTGGGAGCCACGCCACGGTCCCTCAAGCGAGTCTTCGTGATTCGTGATCGTGTCACAGACAGGAGTCTGGGGTTCGGGTTTGCTGAATATCATTCTCCCACAGACGCAAAAGCTGCTTTGGCAAAAGCCAAGCAGCTGGGCACCAGTTGCACCATCTCCTCGAAGCAAATCACCGTCTGTCATCCACACCTCGGTGTCTTCGACTTCCCACTCACCCACTCCCTCGAGGAGCAGAGGTACCTCTTCGACTTCAACGGGCAACTATTCCGATATCGCGACACACGCTACTACGCATCCACGCTTACCGTCAACGCGGAAGCACCTGCTGCACCGCCGAGCTCATCTCCGGCCAAAGGAGCCCCCGCCACCACGACGAAACCGAAGAAGCGCACCAAGACCGAAGCCATGGGCACTCTCGACAACCCTACCGAACCGACAAAGAAAGCGAAGAAAGAATCAGCAATGGTCACAATGCTGAACAGAGCTCAAGCCCAAGCTCGAGGTGAGAATGGGGAGGCCGAGACGACGAACGATCCGAATTCGATTCCCCATTCCCCTTCAGGCGCTAATCACGATTCTTCTACTACAGGGACAGGACGAGAGCAAAGCTTTGCATTTGATGGCAAGCTCAACGGCAAGGATCTCATCTGCTGCCTCTTGTGCAACGCGAAATTTCCCTCGCGTGAGAAACTGGTGCTTCATGTACAGATACATCCCCCGCATGCAGAGAAGTACAAAGACGAGAAGACCTTCAACGAAGGTCTGGAGAGAATGAAGAAGCGTGGCATTGGCGAGGACGAGACGATCAAGGTCGAGATGACTCGCCAGGATGATGGCGGAGCCAAGAAGCAAGAAGAACGGGAGCCGGCGACTACTGAATACCGCGATCGTGCGGCAGAGCGTCGTCAAGAAGAAGCAAAAGCTAAAGCAGCATCTTCCAAGCCGCTATCGTTCAAGATCAGCCAAAAATCCAAGGGTGGCAATCAACCGAACAAGAGGAAGTCGCCATCACCAGATCCACCCGCACCAGCACCCATGGGTATTGGCATGAGGATGCTTCAGAATGCAGGTTGGCAGGCAGGTCAGGGACTTGGATCAGGCAATGGAATTACTGCGCCTATCGACCAGAATGTGTATGCGGCTGGAGTTGGATTGGGACATCAGGACAGCAAGAAGGGTGATGCGATTGAAGAGGCTGATCGTGCGACGAGGAATGATAGGGGCGACTTTGTGGCGAAGACGAAGGATGCAGCGAGGAAGCGGTATGAGGGAATGCAATGAGGCTGAGATGGGAGGGTGAATGAATCGGTCAGAACGGATACGAAAGGAAAGAAGAGTCGATAGGGATGGAGATGATCATGGCACAAAAACGGCCAAAGCGACTACATGGGATGCATTGAGCGGCTGGGATTGGGATGGCTTCAGACGAAAGAATGCGACTGAGACGACGGATGAGCTCGAATCTCTCCGCGAGTTGCAAATGGTACTATGCGAATGACGAAAGCTCGAGGACTTCGAGATGATTGCTTGTGTGATGGAGATCGAATTTCCAGTTCCAAACCTTTTCCCAAGGAGCGAAATCGGCGAGGAGTCTATGTGAGTCAAGAGAGATCTACACTATTACTGACTGTCGTGTACGCAGGGCAGAGAGGTACTTTCAGCCGGCAGGAACCGCCCAATTAAACTTTCACTCACTCATCGGCCTTCTCACCGAGATTCATTCACTTAAGCGGCACACGACCACCTTCCCAATTGCTCGTCCGGCTAAGACACAAACACATATATCCCGTTTGCACTCCGATCATGGAAACCGAAATTGAACTCGCTCCTTCAAGCCCGCCTCCGAACGAACAGCAACAAGAGGCGAGGAGACATGCCTGGTTGGCGCTGCTCGGATGCTCGATCTTGCAGTTGCCGATTTGGGGTGTGCATTTCGCATTAGATACGCGAGAGATGTGAGATGTGTTGGCTGACGCAGTGAACAGGTATCCCAATGACTTTCGGCATTTTCCAAGAAGCCTACACTCGCGATGGCCTCCTTCCACCTTCTGGCCTTTCATCTTCCGGCGTCATCGGAACGGCTCTCAACGGGGTGATGTACCTCTCCATGCCCTTGCTTTTCACAGCATTGGATCGCGGTTCTTGGGCGCAGTACAGACGAATCGTAGCCCTCTCAGGCGTGGCGATCGCAAGTCTCGGCTTCCTTCTCAGCTCCTTCAGCACCCAACTCTGGCATCTCGTCCTCAGTCAAGGCTTCCTAGCCGCCCTTGGAAGCACAATGCTCTACAGCCCAACAACACTCTACCTTGACCAGTTCTTCCGCGAACGCAAAGCAACTGCCTACGGCGCAACCCTCAGTAGCAAAAACATCGTCGGCACAAGCTGTCCCATCATCTTCACCGCCCTTCTTGACCGCATCGGTTCCCGCTGGACTCTCCGAATCTGGGTCCTCTTCGTCCTCATCTCCGGAATCGCCGGCATCGCTATCATACCGACGAAGACCTCCCCGCCAAGAAGATCCCCACGAGGCGTCCCCTGGGCCTTCCTCTGCCACAAAACCTTCTACATCTACTGCATCGCCAACGCAGTCTTCAGCTCCGGCTACGGCATCCCGCAAACCTACCTCCCGTCCTACGCCCGCGAAGTCCTCCATCAATCTACCCTTTCCGGCTCCCTGACCATAACTCTTTTCAACGCCCCCGGGATTCTCTCCTGTGTCGGCTTCGGGTACATGTCCGATCGCCGCGCCCTCTCCCCTATCGCGACGTTCCTCTCGGCGTTTGGAACGAGTTGCTGCGCGTTCCTCCTTTGGGGTCTCGCATCGAACCGTATCCCGGGGCTACTCGTGGCTTTCTCGCTGGGCTGTGGGTTTTTCGCGGGCGGGTATTCGAGTACCTGGGGTGGGTGGGTTAAGGAGCTTGAGCGCGAGGCGGTGGAGGGGAATGAAGCGATTAATACCGGGATGCTTTATGGGTTGTTTAATGGGGCGAGGGGCGTTGGGTATGTGGTTAGTGGTGTTGCGGGCGTGGAATTGTTGAAGGCGGGGAGGGTGACGGGGGCGGAGGGGTGGGGGTTTGGAACGAGGTATGGGGCTTTGATTTTGTTTACGGGGGTTAGTTCGGTTGTTGGGTGTTGGAGTGTTGGATGGTCTGCGTTGGACAGGATCCAGAAAAGATTGTTCTGTGGCGAGAGGAGACGGGCTCTGGTGGCTATGTGAGTTGCCGCGAATCGATTGACGGAGGCCGGCTACGATACGACTTCTCGGTATTGCTTGATATCCACGCCTGGAATCGAAAATACTAACCGACATCTAGACCCTATCACCGGCCAAGCTTTCAAGCCACAATACCTGTCCGGCCACCGGTTCCTCCTGCTTACACAGCAACAAGTTCCACAGCCTGATAACTAATCACCTAACACCACAGCTGCACCATCGCGTAAGCTACCCTTACCTCACCCATTGCCTGCCATTCTTCCACCTATCTCTCAGCTGCACGACCCATCGCCTACGCCACACATCCCCGATGACATAACAAACTTCGATACCAGCGTCGAAATCACATGAGCCATTGTCCCAAAACAGCAATTCCTCAATCTACTCACCTTGGCTTTATGAGTGGCGGGTGTTGTGTCACTGTCGAGATCAGGAAATAAGTACAAAGCTCACTGCTTGTCGAGCTCCAAGCTGCAAGAAGGAAAATGGCCCAACTCCCGGACCTTGTTTTTGTGACCTATACCAGCGCCCCCAAAAACGCCGCCCGCGCCCCGGCCGTCAAAGACCTCGTGCGAAAGCAAGCGCTGAAAGCTTACTACTCACCACAAGGGAGTGATCGAGTAGAAGAAAGGCGGCGGGAGAGCGATGCCTTGGACAAGAAGAGTCGAAAGAGACATATGGGTCGCTTCCGAGCGAGGGCGACTGAGAAGGAGGTCGAGAAGGGGATGGATCATGGGAAGGGGGACGGAGCACGGGGCATGATGGCGCTGGGCGGGAGGAGGGTGTTTGCTTTTGAGCCTTATATCGAGACGCTGGGGCCTGGAGCTTGGGAGTTGTTGGAGTATTGTGAGTCTCTTCCCTCCCGTTGCCCACCACTTGTCGACTAACATATAGATGGCGTACACAAGTCCGGAACTGCTTCCGCATGAAATCCATGTCCATCCATCCCGACTCTTCCTGGTTTGCTCTTACGATGACGCAGAATTCCATGGCGCAGGCGACGCTGACTCTGCTTTCTTTGAATCGGGACTTCTCCAACGGCAAGGGCATCGTCTCTCCAACAACCCTACACCACCGCGCCGCCGCCATGTCCCAGCTCAAAGCCGAAATCGAACTCGGCGTCGATCGAGAAACCGTCGCAGGGACAGTAGCAATTCTAGCCCTAGCAGAAGACATGGAAGGCAACTTCACAAACTCCTCCGCCCACTTCGAAGGCATGGCCCAAATCGCCAAAGCCAGCGGCGGACTCCGCTGGTTCAGCGGCGAAAGAAGCTGCATGATCCTCAAAATCATCGCCTGGGCCGATCTCTGCCACGCAGCAGCCTGGCTCTCCGAACCCAGAATGCTCGGCTGGTTCGACGACCTCCCCACAACACAGTCCCTGGATACAAGGCTAGGAGACCCGACTTTTCGTCTCGAGTTGGAGAGACTCACGTGTCCGCATTTGAGGAGTATGATGGATATTTTGCATCATTTTCCGCATCCGAGGATTATGCATGAGGCGCCGGAGGCTGATAGGGCGCATTGGGAGCGACTGCTGCATATGACGGAGCAGATTGTGATTCAGCTGAAAGGTCGAATTCCTTTTGAGGGGTCGGTGCCGGCGTTGTCGAGGGCTTTCACGACGGCGGCGCAGCTGTACATTCCCGCTGTATTGAGGCGGTCGCCTCTGTCGGGTAGTGCGGCGAGGCTGTTTACTGGGGAGGTTTTGAAGGAGTTGAGAGATTTCAAGATTCGAGCGAGGGCGGATGAGGGGAGGAGTCCGCGGAATTTGCTCGTGTTGTGGACGCAAGTGAATACCCTCGCGGCGCTGGCGGAGGAGGAGGAGCGAGAGGGTCTTGTAAGGGACTTTCGGGAGACGTTGAGGATTATGGAGATTTTTGATGAGGAGGGGCTTGTTGGGCAGCTGGGGTGTATTGCTTGGTCTGCTTCGGTTGTTGATGAGAAGGTTGTTGGTCTTATCGATCTGCCGCTTCTTGGCGAGTGAATCAAGCAGGAGCAGGAGCATCCGGTGGTCGGTTCCAACTTCCTTCCTTTCTTTCTTCCCCAGGCAACACACAAAATGAAGGCATCTGTCCAGCCCTCCATATTTTTGAAAATTCTACATGCTGACGAGACTCTAGTGACGAGATATTGCCATCATCACTTTTGATGTATGGTCTTGTCAACAGTCCTCACATCCGCCCTGGCTGGTATCTCATCGCCTGAGCCGGCGACATGATTCAAGAAAAGGTTTCCGCGGACCACGTCTCGAACGGCCGCAAGTCATTTCCATTCCAATGAGCTGATTCCAAGGACTGATTTGAACTATATAATGATGGATCTAGCAATGTTGTGGCTTCCGTTCGGCCGGGTGCTCCGGCCGGTGCGAGTCCCAAGGCTGCCTTCGTATGGTCATTGTAGCAACACGAACATGGCTCATGCAGGCCTGAGATTAATAAATAAAAACCATGTTGCCGCAAAGAGTCCGTCATAGCATCCTTGCACTACACCTACTCCTCGAAGCATGGGTCTCAAGATCCTCATCGTCGGCGCTGGAATCTGCGGCCCAGCGTTGGCGTCCCTCCTTCTACGGGCTCGACAGAACCACAAGATCACTGTTGTCGAGCGGTCGAAAGAGATCCGTGTTGGTGGGGCCCAAATCGATCTGAAGAATCTGGCTGTTCCCATACTCGAGTGTATGGGCTTGCTGGAATCGGTCAAGGACATTGCGGTTCAGGAGACAGGACTGGAGATCGTCAACTCGCAAAACCGAACGCTGATGCAATTGGATGTGTCGCCGGCGAACAAGCGTCTCCTTACATTGACCAGCGAGTACGAAATTATGCGTGTAGATCTGGTCCGTTTGCTTCACGATGACAGCATGTCACAAGCTAGAGCCCGTGATCAAGATGGCGAATACAATGGAAGTCTGTCGTACCGATTCGACACGACAATTGCAAGCCTTCATCAGCAACCCAACAGCGTTCAGGTGTCATTCTCGGACGACACAAGAGAGGACTTCGATCTAGTCGTAGCTGCAGATGGCCAGCGCTCCGCAACAAGACGTCTTGCTTTCGGGTCCGCTATCAGCGATGAAGCGGTCAAACCACTCGGCATCCACGCTGCTTACTTCTCCATTCCTCGAGAAAACTACGAAGGTGGTCTGGCCAGACTATGCCTGGAGCCCGGCATGGCACTCTTGACACGAACGAGCGGCCGGCCCGTCACTGGTCTAAACATCTTCACAACACTTCGCCATGACGAGATCCAGAAGTCGTCCAGCGAACCAATTTCCTCGCAAAAGACGCTCTGGACGGAGCTGCTCGCGGGTACCCACTGGCAGCGCGACAGATTCGTAGACGGTCTACGATCATGCAACGACTTCTACGCCCATGAACAAGCCCAGGTCAAGATGCCAACACTGTCCGTCGGACGAGTTGTTCTGCTCGGTGATGCGGGATACTGTCCATCTCCGTTCACTGGTCTCGGAACCACATTGGCCTTGGGCGGCGCCTACGTTCTGGCGGGAGAACTGGCGAGACATGGTGGCGATGTCGACCAGGCGTTGCGGGTATATGAGTCCAAGATGAGGCCTTTTGTTGATGAGTGTCAGCGACTTTGGCCAGGCGGTCCTCGCGCGATCATTCCCACTTCGGCAGTCTCAGTCAGAGTAGTGGAGGCATTCATTTGGACGATGTCCATCTTGCGCATTGACAGGCTTGTGAGCAAGTGGATGGAAACGCGGACGAAGGAGGACTCGGGATGGCAGTTTGATGAGTATCCGGAGCTGAAACTTCTCCAACGAACGGTATAAGGAGTTCTTCAGCTTTCGCCCGCATTGCTTTATTTTCACTTTCTCGATTGTCCTCGTCTCTGAGCATCCTTGTTGTTTCCAGTGTTCTTGTAAGCTAGGCCGTGTTCCTCCAGCAGCTTTGAGTTGCAGGATGGGGCCCTTGCTTGCGATATTCTCGCTCGACCACAGTGGCAAGTCCCTTATGGTTGCCAAATCAATTTCCGAAGACACAGTCTGGCACTGTGAGTCGTGCAAGTTGTAGTTATAGCCTTGTTGAGAACCCTCATGGATGAAATCCAACCATAGCACCAAGCCAAGTCAATGCGCTTGCGGCTATTACGTCCGCTTCTTCTCTGATGTCAGGAGGCGACCTCAAGAATTACACAGCACTCACAAAACGCAAGCTTCTTCCCAGACAACCAGCAAACCGTTACAGCTTCCTCATAGCTCTCCTCTGCTTCTGCTTCCGCCGTCGCCGTTGGCTCAGCATCAACTTCGCAACATACACCAGCAACCAAATAGTGTTAGGCGTGCGAAAGTTCGACAAAATCATTTCAGATGATCAAAGTGTTGTAAGCTCGTTTGATCGGCCCCAAGGGTTTTTTACAACAACGATAAGAGACAGAACGTGTCCTTATGATGATCGTCGTCATACGCTTTGGCGTTCGTCAGCTATGCCCATACCATCCCTGCAAGACTCTGTATGCACGGATGTCCGCGCTGCCGCTTCCGTTCTGTCAGGGCATAGAACAGAACCCTATTATTGTGACGGAGAATTAAATGTTATTCCGACGGAAATAACGACTTCGTCAGGATTGAGAACGGAAGGTGTGCTCAGCATAGAGATCGGTGCGTAGTCATCTCCGAACAGGGAGTAGTCAAATGGACCACGGCAGAGAGCATCCTGGTAGCTGTGCAGCCTCGTTGATGGTAAAAACGTCGTTCTAGAGAGCGGATGGACTGAGATGTTTTGTCTGAAGGTCGTTGTGGTGGTCGTCGTTGTCGATAGATATCAAGTCTTTCCGAGCGGGGCCTCCAATCTTTTGGAAGGGTACTGTAAACCAGGTCAACCAGGTCATTTGCCGAATCGATCAACGCCAAGAACATGCATACCATGACGGACCTTTAGGGCACGGTTTCATCTACCAAGGCAGCCTTGCCCATGATCCCAGAGCGTCTATCGTGATAAGGGCGACGAGTAGTCCGCATGAGCACATTCAAAAGCCTCGTTACGCACGTAAACACAATATGGCAGGTAAATGGCCTTGAAGGGGCAGCATTTTGAGTAGCATCGTGTAAGCCCATGGCGGTAAGGCAAGCTCTGGTCCTTCATCCAGGCAAATCATCTGGGATGTACGTAGATGTATTCGAACCTTCAGTGCCGGCCGATTCCGATAGCGAACATAAGTCCATGGGCGACGGCGTGTCCAGTCTTTCTATTGTGGTATACGATTCCAACAGATTAGCCATGGCATCAACCTCTGCGGTTGGTATTCCCAAGAGGTCGTGAGAAAGTCTCATTGATGATTGACAGCAGCCCACGATCGCTTCGGCCGAGGAGCGAAAGTACCACAGCGATGAGTCCTCTGCGTATGCTTTGCCCAACGAGTAAGTGGCATCATGGTTCTCCGGCCCATACACTTGCTCATACATCACGAACTCAGTTCGCCAGAGCACGCTCGCCTGGAGACGCAGGCCTGGATGCTCGAAGGACTGATGTACGGCGATGTGATCCACGCACCCCTCGAACCCAATAAGACCACACGATGCATCGACGTCGGCTGCGGAACGGGATACGTCACCAACGCGATGGCTCGCAAGTTCCCTCGTGCAGAGATCATTGGTCTAGATCTATCTCCCGTCCCGAATCTTCGCAACTGGGAACCCAACGTCAAGTTCTTCCAGGGAAACATCTTGACTCAAGAGCCGGCGGAATGGAAGGCAGCCGATGGAAGTTCTCAGCTTCCGCAGGGCAAAGAGATATTCGATCTCATCTGGAGCCGTCTGTTGATCGCGGGCATGAATGACTGGGACGGCTTCTTTAAGAAAGAGTTTGAATTGCTGAAGCCTGGGGGCTGGGCAGAGTGTCATGAGATGACCGCCGAGTGGTGGGATCGGGACGGTCGAGAAATCCTAGCAAACGAAAAGTGGCAGATACGCTGTGCTGAGAGCATGCAAAAGCTGGGGATGGACCAGATGGCCGGCTCTAATGCTGCGCGCAGGATGGAAGAGGCAGGCTTCGTCGACGTTCGTACCGTTGACTATCGCCTGCCTATCGGCGGCAAGAGTGAGCAGACGCCGTTTCTGAGGAAAGCCGGAGACTTCTGGATGAAGGACAGTAGAGAAGTCATTGCATTGACCATCAAGCGCGTACTGCCTATGACTGGTGCCAGTGAAGAGGAGGTCCAAGAGATGCTGGACGATGTTCAGAAGACGTTCCCAGTCGATGGCGATGGCTGCTTCAGCAAGATCTTTGTGACGTTTGGTCGTAAGCCAGAGTAGAAGCATGCAATTGAAGTTCGAATACTATGTTGTCGTGGCCAGAAGTTTGGACATGAATGCCATCTCAAAGCTCATGTCGCCCTCTTCGCTTGTCTTCTCCCGCATCCTGATGTAGTCCTCCTGATATCCGCGTTTGGTATACCACTTGCCGAAAAGCGGTTTCGGCGTGCATATGATCATTTTTGCCTTGGTCGGGCCACTATCTCCGGGACCTCGAGCAGCAACTTTAGCCTGAAATCTCGAAACGACTTCCTTCTCCGCAAGAGCAAGCATGTAGCTCGCCACTCCCTTCCCTTGGGCAGCCGGATGCGTAGCCAGCAACTTCAGTTCCCACGTTCCCACTCCTCGGTATCGTCCGCCGGAGTATGTGTGCAAGCCCACGGCCCTCGGTGAAGGTCATGCGGACCACAATATCGTCTGCAAGTCGCTGTCGAGAGGACTTGTTCCGGTGCGTGAGGTTGAACCAGGACCATGATGAAGGATTCAGGGTCGTCGCGTAGTACAAGGATAAGCTCTTCGACAGATTTTAGGCGATCTCCAGTGCTGGCGCCAAGACCCTTTTGTTCCGATTCCTGGTAGGCACGATTGACTGTTTTGAGGAGGCCGGGTATGAGATGAGAGGTCTTGAGTTCTTGAGCAGTGAATGTGAGGATTTGGGAAGGTTTGTTGTCAATGGTTGGGCCTTCCTTTGCTTTGGACGCGCTTGCCACGCTATCGATCGCCATTTTTGAGGGCTTTCAATTGATATTTGAAGGTGTTCAAGTACCAAAGTCTCTGTGAATTCGAATCGAAAGAAATACATGTACAATCCAAACCAATGCGAACACATGATGAGTCAATAGGGCGTCGGCGATTTCATGCTTGACACTCTCAACTCCAAAAGCGAAGCGTCTCCGGACAGCACAATTTGAGAGCACAGTCTTGGCACGTGATCCAGCGTATATCTCATCACGCTAGTAGTATATGACATCACACAGGGGATTCTGACAACACCTCTTCGGCTTCATAATATTAAATCTTATCTAACAACCTATATAAATTTACTACGCTACTAAAACTATATATTTTAATTAACCCTTCGAAGCCTAGTATAGTTAGATACTATATTGTATCTAGAGCGAGTTATACGCCTCTTAGACGGTTATAGCGGTTCTTATACCTTCGAATCTAATACCTCCGAAGATATAGCTATATTACCTATACTACCCTTTAAAATACTAGTCCTATAGCTACCTTTTAGAGCCCGCCTACGCCTGCGATTACCCCTTAATCTTAGTATAGTTATAGGACGAGAAGGGACTATAGGGGCTTCTATAGGGACTATAGTTACTATAGATACTACTTCCTCTATTAATACTTACTCTACCGCCTTCTAAGCTACTTTAGCCGCCCTATCTACTATCTCTATAGTCGTTAATTACCGTTAATTAACTAGTCTATAAATCTTTATAGGTCTTATCTAAACTAGACGTAATAGTACCTTAAAAGTATTACTAGTAGATACTAGCTTAATCCTTTATAGAAGGGTTATAATCTAATCTATTTAAATAAACTCTATAGCTTTAAGGTTATCTATAAGACTTATTCTAATAAGAGGTAGTACCTCGAGCGCCCTCTATATAATACGAAAGTACGAGTTAATAATCCGATCGTCTATTAAGACCCTCTCTAGTAGATTAAGCGGTAGTAGTATCTTATTCGTATATACTAGTAGCTACTCGACGTTAGTATATTTCTTACTATATATAGCGTAACGAGAGTATAGTAGAGTAGGGGGTATTACTTCCTTTATTACTAGGTACTATAGAAGAAGATATAGATAGGGTAGACCCTTATAGATAGGCTCCTTATAGTCTATATAGATATCCTTTAAAACTAGTAGCTTAGTAGTCTCTATAGTAGTCTCTATAGTAGTCTCTACGGCTTATAGCTCGTAATATTAATTAAGAGCCTTCGTAAACGTCTAGATTAAGCGCTCGATAGCCTACCTTATAAAGTAGCTAGTAATCTCCTTAAACACCTTCTAATTAACCTTAGGGTAAAGAGTAATAGTTCGTAAGGGTACCCCCTTAAAGGTGTCTAGTTTAGCCTTCTCGAGTACTATAAATCGCCCCTTAACGTAGCTCTAGATTGTAGTAACGTACTACTAGATATTATAGCTTAGATTCGTAAAGGTTTTAATACCTCTATTTATAACTTCCGCCCTCTATATTAAGTAGGTACTAAGGTTAGGTAGTTTCTTTATAAAGTAGGTAACTAGACGCTATTAAATACTTATCTAATAGTCCTTAAACTACTACTTATCTACTAGTGTAAGCAATTGTAATAGTAGCTCCGTATTAGTAGCTAAATCTTCCTTATCTATCGCTTAAATCTACGGCTAGAGTAAGCCTATTATAGCCGCTTTATCTTCGTCTATATACCCTTACTTTAACTACCGCTTTAACGACGATTTCTTAGGATTTTCTTAGTAAGGATCTCTACTAGTTTCGTCTAAAGTCGTCTTAACTACCGCTTCGGCTAGAGCTTACGTTATCGATTAATTCTCGCTTAGGCTACTAGCTTAAGTAAATATCTAGCGAGTAGCTTAGTTTCCTTTAGCCGCCTTTACTACCCTTATAATCTATTAATTATAGCGTATATTACCTTACTATATCCTCTTCCTTATCGCTTTATATATATACTACTAGCAATTTTACTATATATATATATAGAAGGCCGACTCTAGTAGAGCGGCCGTTAAATCTTCGCTATAGTCTAAGATAACGACCTTAGGTAGTCGTCTATTACGGAAGTAATTATTATATATTACTTTAAGCTAGAACTAGTAGGCCGCCTTAGACTCGCTCTTCTATAGCGAATATAGCGCTAGAAAGGACTAGCTAGTATTTAATATACTAGTTATTATACTAAGTAGTAACCTAGCTCGATTCGTATTAAATATAGTGTCCTATTAATAGGCGAAATCTACTATAAAACGCCGACTATATTCTTCTATACGGTTAGTCTAAAATACTACCTACTCGAGTAATACCTTTTCTTCGATACTAGTCTATTAATTAACGACTATCTACTACTAGTAGGTATATAACTAACCTTTCTCGTCTAGTATTATTAATATACCTTATAAAACGTCGTTAGGGTTAGTTACTATAGCCGCTTCGTTATCGCCTTATACTAGCGCTAGTCTATAGTATAGGTTATAGTACTTCTTCTTATCTAGATATAGGCTAGCTAGCCTAAGTTATTAAAAGGTAGTCTTATATAACTCTCTAGTCCTTCGTAGGTCGAATACCCTAGTAATCGCTTACTATACGAAGGGTTATTAGTTATTATATCTAGAGTAGGCTATTAGAAGGGGTACTAGCTCGTAAGAATAGTCTAGTTAATTTATAATAAGTTACTACTTCTTAATAGCTATCCGATTAAAACTCTTAAGACTAAGACGTACCTACTACTTATACTCTTTAAAGGCGATAGACTTAGACTACTAAATCCTTCCCCCCTCGCCCTCGCTATTATCTAGCTTCCGAGTATTCCTTATATAATTAGAGTAATATATATAATAGTATATAACCCTCGTCGAATTACTAGAGTTAATAATAACGAAGAACCCCTAGGTAAACGCCTAGTCTTAAAGCCGCTTAAGATAGTCTTCCTTATAGTTAAATACCTTACTATCTAAAGGACGAAACCTATACTAAGCTAGTAATTACTCGATAGCTTTCTATAGTAGCTCTATAAGGTCTAGAGCTAGTTTATTACTTAGCTACTACTCTAGAGGTCTAATAGATAGTAGTATAGCTAGCGGTAAGGAATAACGAGCTCGTTTATTAATATAGATAGGCTCTAGACTATAGATAGTAACTACTAGCCGCTAAAAGGGTATTAATAGACTAGTAGGCGTACTAGGTATAATAATTAAGTTTATCTAATACCCTAGGGTATCGTTAAAGGCTATAGGTAGTCTAGAAGGTAGCTAGGTAGGCTATAGAGGTAGAGTACTTAAAGACTCTAGTATATAATCGTCTAAGGAGTTATAGATTAAGTTATCTATATCGAAGGTATAAGAGCTTAAGTTAGCTACGATTAATAGCTTCGCGCTAAGGGCGATTATAAGGTAACTAATAGTCTAAAATTCTTAATTTCAAGATATATAAGAGGGCGAAGGTATATAATAAATCTAGTAATTAAGATTAAGTATAGAGGATAGAAAATAGTAATATTATAGGTAGTTGAAGTTATCTTAATATCGAAGGAAACTCTTCTAAGAATATCGATCAGTAGGCGTGATCACATGCACGCAGTCGTGATGAGATATACGCTGGATCACGTGCCAAGACTGTGCTCTCAAATTGTGCTGTCCGGAGACGCTTCGCTCCAAAAGTCGTGGCCCAGATTCATTCACTCCGAAGTGGGTCTCCAAGTTATTAGCGAGATTGCTAGCGCCGTTCCCGCAACGAAGGATTTCTGTGCCACTTGTAGTTCAGCTTGCGCTGACTTAGGTCACCCAACCCTCAACACCAATATCATGTCGCGGCAGAACATCACCGTCGTGTGGACTCAACGCGAGGAAAGACAGGACAAATATCTTGATCTCGCATGCTCCCACGCATCGCCTCCTCATATCGCACTCCCTCATCTCTGAGCAGATGCAGCCGTCACTTCATTTCAAACGCGATGGCAGAGAAAACGCGAGCCAACGTTGCCGTCGTCGGTCTTGGATCGTGTGGGCTGGTTACTCTCAAGAACCTGAGAGAAGCTGGGTTTGATGCCACTGGATATGAGAGCGATAACTACATCGGCGGACTGTGGGAATACTCGGAAGAACCGGATAAGACATCGATTCTCACAACCACCGTTGCGAATCTATCGAAGCAAACGGCTTGCTACACAGACTTCCCATATCCGGATGATGTTCCAAACTATGCAAACGGACCGCAGACAGCGCAGTATCTACGAGACTATGCGGACCATTTTGGGCTTTTGAAGCACGCAAGGCTGGGCATGAAGTTGTCGAAAGTCGAGAGGAAGGATGATAGCTGGCTCCTCAAGATGATCAAACTCGACACCAAGGAAGAACAGCAAATCCAAGCCGACAAAGTAGTCCTGTGCGTCGGCCTACAAGTCCAAACCCCCAAAATGCCCAATATCAAAGGCCTCGAGACTTTCACCGGCAAAGCCATCCATTCAAACAACTACAAAGTCTCCTCGCACTTCGACGGCAAAAGAGTCGTAGTAGTCGGCCTAGGAAACACAGGCTGCGACACAGCCGTCGATCTCATCGGCCACGCAAGTTCCATCTGGATGTCCTTCCGCCACGGGTCGGCTTTCATCTCCCGCATCAACAAGAAAACCGACAAACCGGCGGACCATATGATGTCTCTCCGCTTGACGAAACTCGCAGGCCTCTTCAATAAATACCTCCCCAGCCTCGCACAGCGAATGGGTCTCCTAGGAATCAAAACCGTCTCCAAACGAAACTTTGATGTAAAGCCCGAATGGAACCTCTCGAGCATCCTCCCACCAACCCGCAAAGTTCCCGTCGCGAACGATAAATTTATTCCCGCGCTGCACGAAAACAAGATTAACCTCAAGCCCGCCCTGACATCCATCTCCGGCTCCACGCTCACCTTCTCCGACGGCTCCTCCCTTAGCGACATCGACGCAATAATCTTCGCCACAGGTTTCCGTTCCGATTACTCCTACATGGATCCCTCCATAGATCCCACTCGTGACCCTCCAAAAGATTGGTACTCCTTACCCGGCTCCAATGGTCGGCCTCTGCCTCGTCTTTACCAAGGAATCTTCTCTTTAGACTACCCAGAAAGCCTCGCATTCCTCGGGACCTCACCTTTCAGTTTCCAAGCTTGTCTCAACTACGACATCTCCAGCCTCGCCGTAGCACAAATCTGGGCAGGAAACTCCTCGCTCCCCTCCTTGAAAGAAATGACCGCGCACGTTGACGCTCAGCAAGCGGCCGTGGTGGAAGTTGCACGGACCGGTGAGCTAGCGAATGTGAATCTCAGGAACAATTGGGAGTGGTTTAAGTGGTGTGATGAGGTTGCTGGGTTGGGGATTGTTAAGAGGATGGGGTATGGGGTTGAGGGGTGGAAGTTTTGGTGGCGGGATAGGAGGCTTTGTAAGTTGGTTATGGATGGGTTGCAGAGTCCGCATTTGATGAGGTTGTTCGATGAGGGGAAGAGGAGGGCTTGGAGTGGGGCGAGGAGGGAGATTGAGAGGGTTAATGAGATGGCTAAGAAGATTTGAGGGGGTAGAGATGGATTGTGCTGCTAATGTTCCCAGTGTTCAACCGTTCTCGTGGAAGACTTCTCTTCTTGCCCTCGAGAGTCATCTCAAATGAAGACGATACCAGCACCGAAGATCAAAGCCACCAAGATGACAACCATTGCTGCTCGCAATCCTACCACTTGCGATCCCCTCACCAAAGAAGTGGCCGCAGAACTGCTGGTCTCCCCGGGCGCCGCACTCGTCCCACTCTCTGACGCATCAGAACTCGCCGTCCCATTCCCTTGCTCCACCAACCTCTCAACCGTAATCCCAGGACTAGTCACACACTCGCCCTCCCCCTCAACAAGCGGCGTCGCCTCACTCGTAAACCTCACATCCGCACACTATCCCCCTCAATCATTAGTATTTCCCCAAAAACACCCCCAAAAACATCGTGGCATACTCACATTATACAGCGCCGTCCCACTATCCCCGACAGTAATCACCTGCAAACTCCCCCTCGCACCCTCATAAACCCCACTCCCCTCCGGCACGCTCACCTCAGGCAAACACAGCGTTCCGTTGCCGGTACTGTTGTATGGCAGGTTAGGCGTTAGGGAGATGTTGAAGGCCGTGACGTTGGAGCCGAGACCTAGGTTGAGGAAGATGTAGGTCCAGGGGTGGTGGAGGTGGAGGATGACGGAGCCACCGGTTAGGGGCCAGTCGGTTGCTGTTCGAGGTGTTAGTTTGGTGTGGAGGGGAGAGGGGAGGGGAGAGTACTGTTGGTGGAAGAGGTGGCGTTGACGTTCGCGCAGGGATATGTGTATTGCGAGGCGGGCTCTTCGAAGGAGTCGCCGCGCCAGGAGGGGTAGGTGAGGCTGTAGTGCGCCGAGGTGAGGAGGGGGAGGATGAACAGGGTGAGGAGCTTCAACGAAAGCATGATTGATTGATCGATCTTCTGTGTTCGATGGTGTTGTGCGCAGAGGAGGGATTTTCGAAATCGATGTAGGGAACCACCGCACTTATGCCTTCCTTCCTCGCCCACGTTCGCACCTTCCCTCTATGTGCCAAGTCTCCCACCGCAGCATTGGGCGTTCTCTATCAACAGCCACAACACATTGAGACATCTGAAAGGAGAGAAATCTTATGAGAGAAATGTGGAAGACGCAGGGATCGAATACTTGACATCCTGCCGTGCAGCCTTGGTAACGTGCTCAGTCCCTCGCCAACCAATGAAGAACAAGAGAAACTCACTCACTTTATGCATCCACATCTTGGCATGCTTGCTCGCTAATAAGACGTAGCCGAGAACAATCACTCTGCCATCAAACCCATCATCAATCAAACGTCTCTCCCCCTCTCACTCCTCTCCTCCCCCAAGATCTCATCCGGCCCCTGCAGATTCTCCGGAAAACACCTCTCATAAACCTTTCCCAACCCCGTCAACGGAATCCCCAACCTGTCCGTCATCAGCATTATTCCAACTCTCCCTCTCCATTACAATCACCACTAACAAGAGGGAAATGCTAACTCACCCATCCTCCCCCCGTCCCCTCCACCTCGTCCACCTCACCCTCCATTCCCCACCCAACTTCACAAAATAATTCTCAAACTCCCCACCCTCCCAAACCTGCCCCCTATACTCCATATGCCCCTGCACGCCCTTAATAATCGCCGTGACCCCATCCTCCGACACCGAGACGAGATTGTCCATTTGCGCGTATCCTAGGCTCAAGGGGTTGGATTTCGAGGTCTGCGTCAGTCAGTCACACTCCACCAAAAAAAAAAAAAGGAAGTGAGGACACAAACCAAAAACCTTCGAATCCCCTCCCGCCCTCTCTAAACACCCCCATTAACCTACCTCCCAAGTTAGACTTAAGGGGATTAAAATGCGCTAGTTGGGTGCTTACGTGATTGTCTTCCGCTTTTGGTTTGGTGGAATTTTTCAGCCAGCTAATTACGACGTACCTAACCCTTTTAATCCCTAAGAGTCTAAGGACGCTAGGTATAAAGTAAATACTACTAAATACTAAAAACCCGCGTACTACTCGTCTATATACAAAATTTTATCGAGGCGATAGCTAAGGTAATTACGATACAAACCCCGTTATTAAATTAAAAATCCGATAAGGCGCTAACGAGATATAGACTATCGTATAAGCTAGCTTCCCTAACGCCTAGCTAGTTTACTATAGGCTATATAATTACTAAAAATCGACCTCTAGAAACTAGCCTATAGATACTTAGAGGTCCTTCTTTCGATTTGTTCGAATATATTAGGAGTTATCGCGATCTCTAAATTCTAGTCCTTAGGCTCGATCTTAAAGCTAAGGGCTAGTAGTAGCGATAGTAACCTTCGAGATCTAGTAATCTAAGACTAGTAACGAAGTTATTATATTAAACTAACTACTTCCTTTACTAGTAAGCTAATCGAGTCCGCGCTAGAAGAGTTCTAAAACTAACCTCGAAATCTAGGCTATTACGTAAGCTATATTTAGAGAGTTCCTAGAGGCCTAAGTCGTTATAGGATCCCTTCGTACCTTTAGAATATATAGTACTATATAGTACTACTAAGGCCTATTCGTTAAGGTCCTTAAGTTATTATAAATCTAGACTCTAATACTAAGATAGGTAATAACTCGCTAGCTAGTAGTTTATCTTTACTATTAAACCTACTATTATTAGGCGCCCTAATTAGCGAAGACGAGGTCTAGTAGGCTACTAATCTACTATCCGAATCGAACCTTAATACTCTAGATCTAGATCTAAATCTAAATCCCCTAGCTTTCGACTTTAGTTTAGAGATAGCTAAGTAACTTAGTATAGCTATAGGTAGTAAGGAGTAGTAGGAGTAGTAGGAGTAGTAGCTAGAGCCCCGTTAGTCGAAGCGTTTAAAGGCGCTAGTAACGTACTAAGAGTAACCTTTAGACGATTTCGAGGAAGAGCTAGAGCTACTAGATACTCGTTCTAGTCGTATAGATAGATTTAACCTCGAGATTAAAGCTATTAGCGAGGGTAAAGATAACGACGACGACGAAGAGGAAGAGAAGTCTAAGGAAGAGGACTCTAAGGAGGAAGAAGAAGATAATTAGTAAGCTCTAACTAGTAGGATAAGAACGAGTACTAGAGTCGCTATATAAAGTATAGCTAAAGACGAGGCTAATAAGGATACTAAGGCTAACAAAGCGGAGCGTAAATAATACTTCTAGTAGGTTATAGCGGCTATCGAGAAGGGTCTATTATCTATTCTAGAGATTATCTATCGCTAGGTCTAGGATAGTAAGTCGAAGAAGAGGTAGAAGTACTACTATCGCTTAAAGTCTATCCTTAAGATATTTCTAGACGAGTAGTATATCTCCCTACGTAAGATACGTAATAGACTAAAGAGCCTTATTAGCTTTAAGTTCTTTAGAGATTACTTTCTAGTAGAGCGTAGCTACTAGATACCGAATCTAAATACTATTATTAACCTAGTTAAAGAGAAGGCTCTAGACTAGTATAAGATAATATTTAAGCTATTACGGAACCGTCGTATAGAGTAGACGTATTACTAGAACTATAGGTATAAGGATCTACGTAAGATAGTTCGTAAGCGTATTACTACGATTACCTATATAGTCGTCTATATACTCGTAACTAAGAGCTCTTTATAGTAGCTAAAGGCGGTCGTTATATACTTCGTAAGTACTATCGCGGCCGTAGTAGTAGTAGTAGCTAGTACTTCTTATATATCCTTTCGTACTAATAGGTAGTAGATACTCGCTAGTATTAAGCGTTATATTATTACGGGCTTAAATAATATAGGTGTTTATAGCTTATATCGTACGGGCTAGATACTCCTTATAGAGAATATAAATATCTAAGAGTAAGAGTTAAAGAAGAAGGCTAAGAAGTACTATAAGCGAATAGTAGTTATCTACGATAACTTTAACTAATAGGAGAAGTATCGAGACTAGCTTATCGGCGATACTAACCGCTAGTAGAACTTTATAATATCTTATATAGTTATCTCTAAGGATATTCTAGAAGATAGTTTATATCTAGATATACTATAGTATACCTAAGAGCTAAATCTAGCCGATATCGTAAGATCTATCGTATAAGACGATAAGAGCGAGCCTATCGCCCTCTAGTATATTAAGTAGGCTATCTATTATTACTACCCGTAGGAAGTAAATAAGATCTTCGATAAGGATCGTAAGGTAGATAAGAATATATAGTATCTAGAGTAGCTAAAGATATCTAAGGTCGACTATAAGAAGACTAAGATATATCCCCTACTAGTCTCTCTTTACGACGAGGTAACTTTAACCGGATCGTATAGGGTAAGTAGATCGATCTATTAGTATAAGAGTTTCGTTACTAGTTTACTAATATTCGCTCGTAGGTCTACGACGATATCTTCCTTAACTTCCTTAGCCTAGATTATAAGAAGGACTTCGATAACGTTATACGTCTAATAGTTAGTAATAATATAACTATTATCCGTATATAGGGAATAAAGGTAGAGAGCGGCGAATCGACTAAGGCGTACGATAAGAACTAGTAGTTACTACTAGCGCCTATTAGCTAGTTCTATATATTTATAAACGCCTACTTTATACTCTTACGTATATACTAGACTACTAATAAGGCTAGTAATAAGCTAGATTACTCGCTATTTAAGGATACTAACTTCTTCGATATTAAGGGTACTACTAATAAGAAGCTAAAGTACTTCCTTATCTAGGGACTCGTATACTATAGTTTCTATACTCGCGTTAACGCTCTCTTTATCTAGGAACTCGTAGACCGTAGCTTATTAAACTTTAAATCTACGGCTAAGAAGGATACTTAGTAAGCTACTATTAAGAAGGTAGTTAAGAAGATAAGGCCTAGAGTATATCTTACTATTATAAAGGCTATCTACGAGAAGGCTTTTACCGCTAATATATAGACTAGAAAGGCTAAGGATACCGCTTAAGGCGCCGCTAACTAAGATACTTCTTCTTCGACTACTACTAGTTAAGGTACCTCTTTAACTACTACTAGCTAAGGTACCTCTTCTAATCTAACGACTAATAGTCCTAATAACGCCTTTACTACTATAAGTTATATATTATAGGAGATAGTCCTATTTATAATAGTATATAAAGCGGTACGTATATAGGACGTTAGTTATCTTCGATAAGTAGTAGACTACCTTATCTTAGCTTTCGGAGGCGCTAGAGCCTAGAACTACGCGGACTAGATAGTATATCTAGACCTTACTAAGGGAAGGGAAGGAAAGGGTTCTTCGTCTTCCCTTCCCGCTAATATTAGGAAGGGGAAGATAAAATAATATATAGTCTAGCTAGAAATTACGGACGCTAGGAAGGAAAGGGGAAAGAGAAATTATAGGGAAGACTAGTATAGCGACTAGCACGGTATATAGATAGGCTAAAATTATAAAGTAGAGCTAGAAAGATCTTAAATATAAGCACTAAAAGGTTAATTTATTTAGCTATTAGTATATAGGTAAGTACTAGGTATCTCGATCGAAGCGAAGAAGATATAGCGCTAAAGAACTATCTACTTATTATCGATATTCTCGTCGTCGTCGTTATTATCGACGACTAGCTTCCGCTTTATAACGACTATCTTACCCTTACCTTTCGTAGACTTCCTACTACTACTCGAAAACTCTACCCTCGTTATATTATATAGAGACGGCTAATAGTACTTATTAGGAATCGATAGCTCTAAGCCCTTCGCCGTAAGCTTCTTTATATTCTTAGCTATCGTAGTATTACGCTAGATTAAGGTACTAGCGTATACCTTCTTCGGGCTAATACGGTAGATTATACTATAGGCCGCGACTATAGCTTATTAGTAAATAGATAGTTAAAGTTAGATTAAAAGTAGATATACTATTAAAGTATTATACGCCGAAGCTCTCTATAATACCCTAAAGAAGGATAGAGGTATCCTACGAGACGTATAGGCTACTCTTCTTAGTAGTAATAAGCTCTCGAACTACGCGGTAGAACGCTAACTAAGGGATTAAGAAGAAGCGACCTAGGCGTATATCGCTATCTAGTAGAGCGTATATATCCGTAACCTTACGTCTCGCCTCGCCTATAAAGTATTAGCTCTATCCTAACTAGTATAGGGACTAGTATAGTCTTAATATATACGCCTTACTAGCTACTATTACTTTCTTAGCCTTTCTAATACGAATCTTCTCTCTAAAGCGACTAATATAGTAGCCCGTAATACTACTACGGGCTACTCTAAGAGCTCTAGTAGTAGTAGAGCTACTCTTTCGCTTCTACTACTATACTTAGTTATAGGCGCTAGTAAGCCTCTTACTTAGCGCCTTTCTCGCGGTCTACTTAGTACGCGCTATAATATCGCTTCGATTTACTTATTAATAACGGCAATAATAGCGGTTTCGAATTATATATATAAGGAGTTTAGACGAAAGGCGAGCTTACTATTAAAATATTAATAGCGAGCTCGTAATAGTTAGTATAGTAACGTATAATAGCGGCGACCTATCGCTATCGTTAGTATATCTAAACCGTAGGTAAGAATATATCGACGATATACTAGCTACTGCTATACGTATATCGAAGAGCTAACCTAGAGTCGCTAGTAGGGGTATAGGTAAAGGGAAGAGGATTAAGTTTACTAGTAATACTATTATATAGTACCTTAGCCCGCCGTAGCTTACTCCTTCCCTTATTAAAGACTCCTATATAATACTATTAAAGCGAAGACACGAGTAAGGTATAGTAAAGCTAATCTAAGAATATAAAGGCTAGGATTAAAGTATATAAGAGCGAGCGTACTAGTCGTAATAGTCTAAAGCCGAAAAGCCGATACTATTAGAAGTCCCTAGCGACGTAATACGAGAAGCTCTTACCGAAAGTATAAGCTTTTAACTAGCGGATTATATAATCGAAGAGTCCTTTAGTAGGTAGGTAGGTAGTATAGTTAGGACTAGAGCTCGCGGTATATCCGTAGTAATAGTATAGGTATAAGGGCCTAAGTAAGAGGATTTAATTAATATATAGGTATAGACGTTAATAGTAGCCTCTAGTAGTAGTATATTCCGAGATAGTCCTCGTACTAGCTCTTTATATATAAATAGGGATCGTAGCGATAGGCGATAAGAAAGGAGGTTGTCTTCTTATAACTTAGCCTAAGGAATCCGTCGATATTAGTAGTAGTATATTCTAAGCTAGTCTAGTATATAGATCTTCGAATATATATCGAGAAAGCGATCTAGTAGGCTAACGATATTAAAGATAGACTTAGTAAGAAGCGAAGAGAGACTTCGTAGTAGGCGAATATCTAGGTAATAGATATTAAAGAGGTAGCTAGTCTTTACTATACTATAAATATACTATCGACGTATATTATTAGAGAAGAGTCTATTAGTAGAGGTGTTATTAATACTAGAGCTAGGCCCTCGTAGGGGAAGAAGTTCGTACTAGTTATACTAGTCTAGGGAAATAAAATCTTAAGCGTATAGTAGACTTATCTACTTACGTCTATACTAGTAACTTATCTATTAGAAGAATCTTATCTCGTAGTATTTATATAAGCCTTATATCTCTTTACTAAATCGTTACTCTTTTTGTATATAATATAAGATTAAGACTATATTTAAACTCGCGGACGAGGTACGCCTTAGCGGCTTCTTATAGAGCAAATAATACGTTAGACTAGAAACGTAGGTTATACTTAAATATAGCGGCCACCTCGCGAACGAGTCGTATAAACGATATCCGAGGGATAATAAGGTCGTAAGTCTTCTATATCTATCGAATCTTACGTAGAGTAACTATACCTAGCTTCTATTTACGATAGCTAGTTACTACTCTACCTAGTACTATTTTATAGCTAGTCGACGATGTCTTATTCTTAAGTAGCTTTCTAAATCGCCTCCTTCGTTTTAGAGTATTACTCTAAATCGGTACTATATATCGACCTTTCGTTAGCGTACGTTTAGCCTTTAGCTTAGTCGTTTTCCTCGCTAAGGATAGGTTTAGTAGTAGTATTATAGAACTATCGCCTAGTTATAGAACTAGTAGTAGTATTTAGATAGTAGAGAAAGTATAGTCTACGGCTAGGCTTAAAGAAAACGTTATAATCGTATTAGTATAGTACTAAATAAAGACCTAGCTATATAGGGGATTAATACTAAGGATATAAAGAGAAGACGCGTCGACGAGCTCTATTATAATAATACGGCCGAGTCTATACGGAAGTCGATATACCGTATACCGTACCTATCGAACTATCGTATAGCTAATCTAATTAACGACGAAATTAGTACTACTTAGATATAGTTTAAGCTCGAAGCTAGCGTGGAAAATCTAGCTAAGGCTAGAGACTAGTACGACTACTACGACTACTACGGCTATTAGTTTTTAAATCGTTTAGGCTAGACTTTCGAATACTTACTAAGCTACGAGAAATAAGAAGCCTCTCCTTATATTATAGTCGATTCGATCGTTATATCTAGTAAGAGGGCTATCTAGGTAGCCTAGGCTATATCCTACCTATCCTAGCTACGACGGGGATTAGTATCGTCTTAATATATAGAGCTAGCTATAAGCCTTTACTTCGAGCGTCCGAGTTAGTCGTACCTTCTCCTTCGAAGGAGATTAGTATATTCTAATATACTAGCTTAGGTTCTCGTAATAGCTAAGGAAGTCGTTCCTTTAGTTAGTTACTAGCTTACTTCCTATATTAACTACCCGCGATTATAAGCTTCCTAATACTATATTAGTACCTTCTTATCGCTTCTAATCGTCTTCTTCTTCCTTATTACTAATAACCTCGATATCGCTATCGAAGAGGTATTATCGTTACTAGGGGTCTATTACCTAGTAATAGCGACATTAATATAGTAACGCTAGCAAGTTTAGGCGATAATACGCCTTTCCTACGCCTCCTCTCGCTATTTATACTAATATCTAGCTACTCGTTTATATATAAGTCGTATATTAATCGTATCGCTACCCGTATACCTAAAAGCTATTATAGAGTACGACTTACTAGCGAGAATAAAGTAATAGAGATCCAATTCGCTAGTAACGCTATAGAAGCGTACGAAATCCGAGGATAAGACACCTTTCCGTACTACGCTATAGTAGCGAAAGGCCCTAGAAGAGAAGTCTAAGAAGCTAAATACTATAAGAGAGAATAAGCGCCGTATAAATTAAGCTCTAAGATAGGAGGCTATTAAGAAAGCGCGTACGAGTAAGCGTAAAGCTATTCGTCGTCTTAAGAGGAATAAAGACTACCTCGCGCTATCCCCTACTAAGTAGGCTACTAAGCTAAGCGAGAAAGAAGCGTTTTATAACTAGAAGATCCTATATATTAAGACTCCTTTAGCGGCGTAGTAGTCGTACTAGTTAGGATCTAGACTAATAGTATATATAGTATAGCCTAGTAGGCTACCTACTCTAAGCTAATAGATATTAATAATAAGCTAGAGAGCGAGGAAGAGTATATTTCTAGTAGTAGTATATTCTATTATAGTCTTAAATATAGCTAACTATATATATAGTAAGATACTTAAGATAGTTAAGAAGGAAGAATAGTTAGCCGTTAGATAGAAGCTATAAGTTTAAAGTCTCTATTAGTAGCGTACTAGTCCGTACTAGTCTATACTTAAGCTAACGAAATATATAGCTTATAAGACTACTAGGCTAATAACGATAACGATAACGAGCTCTTCGGAGAGCCTAATAATAAGGGATAGTAGAATCCTATCGAGGAGCTAGATAGTAAGGAGTTTAATAAGTTCGTAGAGACTAGTCTAGTCCTTTTCTAGTAGGTTAATCGTATTATTCGTAAGAAGTAGTATACTATCGAGATAGAAGATAGTCTCGAACGTAGCCCTAGTAGGTACTAGATACGTATACGCTAGACTTTAATACGGAAATAGCGCCTCTACAATATAGTCGTCTAATCGTAGCGCGTCCGCCCTCGCGCCTATAGCTAGCTAAATACTTATAACGTAGTAATACTAGTTAACCCTAAGGGACTTCTCTTTATTATTAAGGTTATTAGTAAGTATTAGTCTTTCTATAAGACTTATTAGATCTCGATTAAGAATATTATAAGTATTCCTTTACTCTCTTAATAAACATAGCTAACGTATTCGTAGAATACGTATAATATATCTATCGAGTAGATAAACGCTAGCTATCTAATACCTCGGCCGTATAAGGTCTTTACGAAGGCTAAGATATCGTTATAGAGTAACTTAGTATTATAGGACGTAGAGGCTTAGTACCCTTAGTAGTTAATACGCCGCTAGTATAGCGTTAGAGAGGATAAGGAGGCTAAGGATAAAGATAAGTTTACGCTACCTAGTCTAGCTAAGGTCTAGCCTAATAATAATAATTATCTAGAGAGGTTTAGCTTTATTACTATAAAGGATCCTAAGGAAGCGAGGGTATTATTTAAGTATTACGAGGCCCTCGCGGATAATAAGGTAGATCTTAACGCGCTTCCTAAGAAGCGCTAGGTCTCTTTAGACCCTAATAAACTATTATAGGCATAAGCTTTCGTCTTTTAGATACCGTAAATAAATATCT
>NHNW01000082.1:0-138487 GCA_002786025.1 Zasmidium citrigriseum
GGGCTAAAAGCTTATATCGGATAGCGGCTAGCCTTAATCCTCCCCTACGTAGATAGAGGCTAGAGACTAGCGCTATCCTAGATAAGGAGGCCTAATCGGTAGCTACCCCGGGACCGCGTATAGTTGTTTTGAAGTTTAACGATAGATCTAGATTAATATTGAAGCTTCTAGTCCCAATCCGTAAGCTAGTAACGCCCCTTTTCTCGTTTATACCCCGGCGGGGTACGAACTCCGGTTTTTGCCCCTACCGCTCCTATAACTTATCCCCGCCGCCCCGAGACAATAAGAATACTCTAGATCCACCTGTAAAAGTCGCCTAAACCTTAGTCCTTTATCTACCCCTTAATTTACTTAAGCTAGCTGCCCGTACCCGCTTAGCCGCCTATACCCTTCCGAAACTAACCTTTAGCGGCTAATTACGAGCTCGGGAATTATATAGATCAATTATAGGTGCCTTAGAAGCGTGCCTATTTACAGTTTGCTACGGATAATAACGCCGTCGACGGCGGAAGGGCCCGCAATTTCTATAGTCCTCTAGGCTATATAAGCCCGCTAAACTTCCGACTACTTTCTCTCTACACTAGTACCGAATAACTACTCGGCGCACCCTCCGCTACCTCGTTACCCCTTTCCGATCTACCTTCTTTATTAACTTTATTAAGTTTATCTATATAGACTATCTATCCCCGCCGCTCCGCGATACCGTCCGCTATAGCTCCTCTTATAGGAGAAGGCGCTAATATTACTACCGCCGTTCCTAAAGATACTATCGCTAATATAATACTTACTCTTACTTAAGAGGGAGAGGACGGTATCTATATAGGTAGCGCCCTCGGCGGTGCCGAATAGATCCGGCTACGACGCGACTAACTCGGCTTTAACGATATTACGAATACTATAATCGACAAGGTATTTAACGGCACCCTATAGGAGTTTAGCACTAGTATCGCGACATAGAAAGAGCGAGTTTAGAAGCGGGTCGCTTACTTTGTCTACGCTATTCTAAACCTTAAGGTTCTCGCGGAAGCCGTTAATATCGATCTTGTCGTTAGTTCTCTAGAGAAAGCCTTCAGTTTAGAAGCTAAGAAGATTCTCGGAAGCCTTCCGGACAAGTTTACTATCGTCGGCCAAGCTCGCAAAGTCGGAAAAGAGGCCCGCAATCGCTACCGTAACATACTTCGTATAATATAGAGCTACTAGGGTGCCGCTAATATACGCCGTATTCTCTTCCGCGACTACACTAATACCGCCGCTCCGGAAGACAGATAGAAGCACCTCTAATCCTTTATCGCTAGGTTCAATACGTAGAAGGAAGTAGCCCCTCTAATTTTAAAGGCTATTATCTAGCGTACTATTAATCGGAAGGGCAAAGAAGGTCTTAATAAAGAGTTCAAGCTTATAAATTCTAACCTCTACACTCTAACTCGCGAGTAGAGAATAGATCGTATTAACGAGATTAACGCTATTAATCTCGATTCCCTACGGGTTAGATAGTTCGTTAACTTATAGGGTTAGGAGTTCACCTTATCTAAGTTTCTTTAGCTAAAGACGAGCTAAGGCCCGCCTCTACTAGCACCTTCGAGAAAGGACTAGGACAAGTCGAAGCCTATACCTCCGGATCCTAAGCCGGCTCCTAAGCTAGGCCCTAAGCCGGCCGACCCGAATATCCCTTAGCCTCCCCGCCGAAGCGGCCGCCTTAATCCTCTACTAGTACCGTTAGATTCTAAGCCGCTTCCTAACCGGTCCCGCCCTCGGAACGATTCGATTAGTTCTAAGAAGTCGAACCCGCTACTACCTAGTACACTATAGCGCTCCCGTAAAGCTACTCCCTAGCAGACGCTATATTCGAGACAGTCCAATCAATCCGCCTATTCTTAGCAGTCCGCACGCGAAGGTTTATAAGTTTCGGATAGCTCGAGTCGCCTTAATAGCATACTCAAGTTTTACGAGCACTATAGCGATACTATATATACCTCCTTTATCGCCCTTATCGATAGTAACACCGATCTTAAACTCTAATCGATCCTGCTAGACGACTAGAAGATCAAGATACTAGAGTTATACCGAGATAAGTGCGTAAAGGCTAGGGACGGTAACAAGGTCCTATGTCCTAAGCATAGGAAGCTACTCGCTAGCCTTATAGGTATATAGACTAAGTACGGCGGACTATATAATATCTTACAGAAGATACATAGTAGCCGCGGCAATCTCTATCGCTTTCGGCAAGAGAATCCGACTTTCTTTAGAAGCGACGGAATAAATACGGTCCCTTCTAACGCCCTCGGCCCCTATTACTTTAAGACAGGTGCTTAGTATAACGGCTATATTATTCCTAGTAACTAGGAGACCTTTAACCCGAAACTCCGCGATACCCTTACTAGGGCTCTCGGCCTCAACCTATTAATACTAAACACTTGGAAGAGAGAAGGTAACATTATCGTTAGCGGTATCTTCGACTAGTAGTACGAGTACAAGAACAAAGATAGTAAGTCTATCTATAATATTGTCCTCGAAGAAGTTCGGATATACCGCTAGTATACCCGGAAGATTCGAGGCCGAAGTAACTTTAGCTAGGGACGTACCTAACTCTTTTCTCTCGCCTAGCAGCTTATACGTCTAGACCCTATATACTATATACTCTATATACTACTTCGCCGCGACAAGACCCCCTTTCTTAACCCCTATCCCTACTATATTAAGGATTAGTATAGGGAGATAGGGAACGGGAAGAAGCCTACTAACTACTCCGACACCGGCTTTCGCTATATAGATAGTAACGTTAAGAAGATAAAAGCTGTTAGCGGAGGAGAGTTTATAATTCAAGGCTCGCTCTCCTTACTCGCTAAGAAAGCGCCGAACTACACCGAGCTAATACCTAGACTTTATCGGCCTAAGCTTTAGAACAAATAGATAGCTCGCCTCGATAGGGATATACCGGAGATAGTAGGCGGCAGAGTTCAGACTATCGATAACACTATATAGACTCTAGAGGATACGGCGAACACTAGATACGACTAGAAGCCTGTCCCCTATAAGAAGAGGCTAGATATCCGCGTATCTAAGCTAACCCTTCTATATAGAGCGCCTAGCGTCAAGCCTCCGAACGTCGATCGTACTAACCTCTTTCCCTAGTATACTAAAGTTAACCTATAGACTAGAGTACTAGAGATTAATAGTACTAGTAGCTAGGACGAGATAAGTCGGTCCTACCGTAAGCTTACCGCCCCGCCGAGAACCCTATCCGGCTACCCTAATCGATATAGCCGAATCCCTTTTAAGTTCCCCGCTACTATTAAGATACGAGCTAATTAGGATATTAGTAAGGCTCTAACCTATTAGATAATATGGAGCGATCCTTAGGTTATTGCTACTTAGAGGAATATAATATAGCGTGTCGTTAACTAGTATAGAGCTAGTAAGAATAAGGATAGTACGAATACTAGCTTTACCGACTTCCTTAAGGGCTATCGAAATAGCGCCGCTAGCGAATTCTTTACTCGTTAGAGCACAGTACAGCTCCTTAAGAAGAGGATCTTCGGTAAGTAGAAGAGCTTCTTCGAGAATAGCGGCGACTTTAGTAAGCTCCTACCTAAGGACGAGACTAAGTTTGTCGAAGGCGAGGAGGGCGAGGAGGTCTCTTTTCTTAAGGAAAACTTTATAGACGGCGCTAGTAACACGGTTCCGCGCTAGGATAATAGCTAGGTAGTTTACACCCTACTAGGGTGCGAACTTAAAGGGCGATACTATACGACATAAACGATATATAGATAATTTCTTTTGTTTGTAAGGCGTTTTAGTTCTTAACTTTGCGATAATAATATGTTAAGTCTACGGGTTAGACTTAAAAGCGAGGGAGGAAATATAGGCTAGTTAAGGACAGGCTATATTAGCTACCGAGGCTGCCGGCTACTAGCGCCGGCACCTGCCGGCCGGGCGTCTCTTTTGAGACGAAAGCGGCTTCTCTTCTTCCCTTTATTAGACATATATATACTGCTTTTTAGACACAGACAGATATAGTAAAATCCTATATACTAAACCTCTCGCCCTCCTCTTTTCTACTTATTATAGCTACTAAACCGACACAGCTACCTACCGAATCGTTTCTAGCTTAAGACGAATAGAGCTATGTCACACTACCTATACGAACCGACTACCTGTAACCTGCCTTTAGCTCTATTTTACTACTCGGCACCTATAGTAGGGTTAGACTATAGGCGCCGGGTTATACTATCTACGAGCGTCTAATAATATACTAGTAGTCGCGATTATAGGTACCTAGTATATAGCTAGTCTCGTCTATATTATACTTATCTTTAGGCTTAATAGTATACTACTCTCGGACTTCCTTAATAAGCTTAAACTACTCTATAATAGCCTTAGGGTTAGTACTAACGTCCCTTTAGTTACTATCTATCGCTCTAGCCTAAGTAATAACGAGATTCGGATCTTTATTAATCTACTAGCCTACCTAGCTATCGCTAATAGGCTTAAAGGTTTAAGGGTTATAATCCGAGCGTTTATAAAAGGTATAGTCTACCTAAGCTTATATATTATCTAGTAGTAGTAGAAACCCTAGATTAATAATCCTAAGGACGTATATCTTTAGAGTAGCTCTTTTAAGTAGTATTAATCGATTCTCGTAATTATAGGCCTCTTATCTAAACTACTACTTACTAGTTTTATAATCTTAAAAGGTAGTATAGAGGATCCTATATTCCTTCGTATAGGCGCGCTTTAAGGAGTATAGGCTAGCCTAGTATATAGTAATAGCTTGTCCTATTCGAATCTACTACTTCTTATTAGATAATAACGACTAGAAGGGGTCGCTAGGTATAGTATTAGTAGATATATAGTAGTAGTTAGTATACTACTAAGGGAAGGAGTTATTAACGATTAAGACGCGACGAAAGCGCGGCGCAACGGAGGTTTCCTATTTCGGACTAGCGCTTGCCTATTTGGGTTTAGCGCACCGAGCGGCCGACTACCCGTCCGGCCGACTACCTCCCGGGAGATGTTAGACTCTGAGAGGGTCTCCTTCCGAGATCTTCTCCCGACCAGCGAATCAAGTTGCCTTCCTCTTGCCGAGCCGACAGAAGATCGCGATCACCTCACCTCCTCACATCATCAAGAACAACATTACTTGAGCACTCAAAAAGGCCTTCTAGAACCAGCAAGACATCAGAAGCACACTATCGGAGGTACAGCCCCACTAAGCAATGCATTCGACGGCTTCAGCAGTGTCAGAGGATCTCAAAATGGCCTTTCGGTTTCCGCCTCGTAATGTCTTTTCTTTTGTCTTCTTCAAGCTCTGCTAGCCCGAAAGTCTCTACCTCAACTATGATGTCCATCATCTCGGATCTGGCTACAGCGAGCGGCTTTGGCGCAGAAAGGAAGGTGGATGTGCGAAATGGCTGCGGCTCAGGAGTACGTCCCTTCTCTTCTAGCTCCCAGAATCGAGCGTGTACAGGCTGACAATGAACGAGCAGCAGTATCAATGTCGAAAGACAATATGAACTCCACTGAAAGCAGTGTTCTTTTAGGCTCAGATCCTTCTGCATCGTGCTGCAAATCCACCCACCGGTTCGCCGGTAAAGACGCTATTGTTCTGCCATGTACGTCTGCTGGTGACGATCTTTTGCACATGGCGACGCTATATGGTCAACCGGGAGCGGAGGTAGGTCGGTTGGCTTCTTTTTGACCTCATCTGTGCCCTTTCTATCTTTTACCTTCTTTCACCCGTGATTTTACACATCTTCCTACCTCATGGGGACGAGGCTTTGTCACCATGGCTCGCCGAATACTGCTCGCCGCCCAGCTATTAGCAACACTCACATCTGCACTCCCTCAGCTGGGCGGTCTCCTCCCAGACTCTGATCCACAAGTCACCCTCGACTATGGCACATTCAAAGGCAACCGCGCCTTCTCCGGCGTCTCCAGCTTTCTCGGAATGCCCTTCGCCAAAGCTGGCCGCCTGCAGAACCCGACTTTGATCTCCGCCGCAGACAGACTGCCCGGAGTGCAAGATGCCACGAGATATGGGAAAGCTTGTCCCCAACAAGAGCTGATTGCTTTGAATCCAGCTGTGGGAGGACTCCTGGGTGCTGTGGAGCAAGTGGCTTTTGCGCCCGTGAGCCAGCAAGGCGAGGATTGCTTGACGATTAATGTGCAGGTTCCGGCGGGTGTGAATGATACGAGCAAGTTGCCGGTTATGATGTGGATCTTTGGGGTAGGAAAACGTCTGCCCTTTATCTGAGAAACAGGGAAGTTGACATGATCACAGGGTGGCTACGAACTCGGATCAAGTGCTTCTCTTGGATCCGAGGCAACGGCAGTTCAAGGACTCATCTATCAAGGCGCGAGAATTGTTCAACGATCCATCGAAATGGGGCAACCCATCGTCTTCGTCTCGGCCAATTACCGTGTCAATGCCTTCGGAGGAATGGCCTCGCAGGAAATCACCGACGCAGGAGTCTCGAATCTTCACCTCAAAGACCAGCGGACGGCGATGAAATGGATTCAGAAGTATATCACGAAGTTTGGCGGTGACAAGTCGAGAGTGATACTGTTTGGAGAGAGTGCTGGTTCAATGTCCATCGCCACGCACATGGTTCTCAACAACGGCAACCCAGAAGGCCTTTTCCACGCAGGTATCATGGCCTCTGGAGGCATCGCCAAGTTCAAAGACTACCATCACGGCCAGCCAACATTTGATTTTATGGCCAGCTGCACGGGCTGCGGATCTGGCGATAAGCTCAGCTGTCTGAGGACAGTGGACTACAACAAGTTCTACAACTGTGTCCAACAGATTCCGAACTTCTTCACCTACTCGAGCACGGCCGTCCCGTGGTACCCGAGACCTGATGGGAAGTATCTCGTGGACTCTCCGCATCGACTTCTGCGACAAGGAAAAGTGGCGAATATTCCTTTCATCATCGGAGATATGAAAGATGAAGGTACCTTATTCTCCGTCGAGCCGCAGCTCAACATAACCAACGACGAAGACTTCCAATCATTCTGTAAGACAAATATGGCCTTTTCACCACACAACGGACCCGACTGACATGATGTTCACAGGGAGGCAAAACTTCTTCCAAACCCTGACTCCCGCCCAAATCCAGGCCTTCACCTCTCTCTACTCCCAAAATCCCGCCGACGGCTCTCCCTACGATACCGGTGACGCCAATGCAAGTGAGTATAACACATAGAAGATCTGTCAAACGTAGACCTACGATAGCTAACATCCTCCTTCCCAGTCGGCCCCCAATACAAACGCCTCGCCTCCGCCGTCGGCGACTACACCTTCGAAGCCGGCCGCCGCGACCTCCTAAACTACACCCACGCATTCCGCGGCACCTCCCAAAAAACCTACACCTACCAACAGCAGCAATCCCTCTACCTCCTCTCTCAACTCCCCGGCGGTCTCTTCGCCAACCTCACAAACCTCCCCGTCCTAGGCTCTTTCCATGTCAGCGATGTGGTGTTGAACTCTTTTGGTTTGGTGCCGGGGAGTGTGAGTAAGAATACGAGGGATTTGATGAGTACGTATATTGCGTTTGTGAATTCCGGGGATCCGAATCGGCATGGGTTGAGTGGGTTGCCGGTGTGGCCAGAGTGGGATCCGACACAGAAGGGGATGTTCAAGTTTCAGGAGAGTGGGCCGACGGTTATTCGGGATGATTATAGGGAGAGGCAGATGGATTTTGTTAATGAGAATGCGGATACTTATGTTTACTAGGAAGAGATGGACAACATCGAATGAACGAGACTGAGTACCGAAATGTTTATCTGTACGAGCGCGAAATAAACGGAGGTTACCTCCCACCCGTAAAGACATACTGCACACAACCCGCCTGAATCGACCCTCCAATCCCCCCGTTATCACACCTCCTCCACACCTCCTCAAACAAGTCCGCACAACTTAGCCCAAACTCGCCCAGTGGCCAATCCGTCGGCTGTTCTCCTGAAGGGTCTCCATTTGTTCGGCACTCGAATTCGGACCAGCGGATATCGTAGACATAACTCACTCCGTTGACTGGGAAGTTCTCTTCGTCATCGCTGCCGCCCCCCGAGGCGGAGAAGTAGGTAATCGAGCGTCCGTCTTCGTTTTCACAGAATGCTCGGGCGCCGTCTCGGACGCCGGACTCACTGATGGGTGCGTGGCCGATGAAGTCTGCTGGGTCGTGGCAGACGGGTGGTTGGATAATGAGAGGTCTGACGTCTGGGTCTGTGGTGCTCCAGACTGCTTCGACGAGCCAGATAGCACGGTTGGCTGAAATGTCACATTCTGCAGGCAAATCCTCGTCTCGTTCAACTGCGGTCACGCGCCATTCTGTTCCCTCGGGCATACTATCGCAGCGAACGCTGGCGCTAGATCCGTCTACCTCGAAGGCACAGTTCGTCCAGATCATACCTCCAGCGTCGAGCTCGAAGCCTGACGAACTCCACTGGTCTGGAACTTCGTTGCCCGACCAGTCTTGGTAGAAGTTGATGATGGTAGAGGGGCTCTCGCGGCAGACGAGTCCGTTGACCGCGACGTTGAGGTCTTGGATTGGTTGGTAGGTTGTTACGACGAAGGTAAGAAGGGTAGCGGTTGTTGGCCTTGGGGTGGGTGAGGAGGTTGCGGAGGTTGGAGGCGTTGCTGTGCTACGGCTGACCAACGTACTGAGTGTGGTAGGCTCCCTGGTCGACGCTGCAAGGCTGCTGCTAATGAGAGAGCAGGCGGGAGCAGTGTCTTCTCCTTCTTGGCGCTTTTGCTTACGATGTTTTTTCACTGGCAGTCCTGTGGCGATAGGGTCCTGAATGGGTACCGGTAGTGGAATAGGATCGATCCGAATCGGTACCTGCCAATCATCCTGCGCCCGTGGTTCAGGAGTATCGATGTCCCCGATCCACAGTTTCCAGCCGGCGTACTGCGTCAAGCCACAGTCGAGTTCTTGGCCGTTGACGGTGATTGTGTCGAATGTTTGATTTTGTACTGGGTCATACTGGAAGAGCACTTTTCCAGACACTGCATCCGTGCTCTCCGATGTGTCTTTGTTCGTTGGTGTGTACGTGTGAATCTGTGCATTTGGGTCGAATGTTTGGGCCCAGGTGAGAAGTTGAGCGACTTCATCATCGTACCGATATACTCTTTCCTGGCCAGACGCAGCCTGAGAAGGCTCCACAGTGTAGCCATTCAGCAGTGGGTTGTAAGAGTATTGAGGCTGCTGACCGGTTCGTGCTGGGTCGAGATCTTCGACTCTATATCTTCCTCTGACCTGACATACCAGTGGATATAACATTGCGTCTTGCTCGTTGTCATTGAAGTCCCAGTGAGTACCCTGAATTGGCTGATCATCCGAGGCGAAAATACCGTAATCACAAGGCAGCACAGGGTCCACTACTTCGCCATGTGGCCGCGGCGTGACAATGAAAACCCGGACGCCTCCTTCTTGGGCTGGGTCAAGTTCACGGCCTGGAGCTGCGAGAGCGTCGATACCGGGAAGCCAAGGTTGCCCAAAGTCATGAGAGCCGAATACTCGTATCACCTCTGGGCCACCGCTCGCCACACCTCCGCCTCCTGATGCTGCGCCAGGCAATATGTGGGCTGCAAAATCACTTGCCGTGGGGTTGTTCCATCCGTTGTAATTCTTCCCGAAGCCTGGATTCTCATACACTGTTGATTGATCTAGTCAGTATTGCAAACCAAGATGTGGATTGCAAGTGAAAACATACGATGACTCATGTAGACTCCCTTGCGAGAGGCAAAAACCATGGCAGTGCAGCCATATAATCCCTGGACGGACATGTAGAGACGCTCGTCATTTCTAAACACGCGGAAAGATGCAGAGGAGGATCCTCCATACTCTGCGCTGTCTCGAAGCGTGACTTTTATCAAGTTGGGCTCTCTGATCTGGGCCGTAAAGAAGTCTTGCCATGAAGGATAATTGGCAGGGACAGGCAAAGTTCGTTTCTCGTTGAAATTTGTCTCGTTACGCGGTGGCAGTGCATCTTGGCGTCGGAGCGGAGCGGCATCACTTGTTGCCTCCGGGGATGATGAGGTTGACCCGCAACATCCCCCTTGGCTGCAAACAAGAGCTCTTGTAGTTGACAGCGAGCTTGAAGGCGTACTGGCTGTGATCGTTGTCGTAGAGGCTGTGACGGTACAGCCGGTGATAGTCGAGGTGGCCGTGATACATCGTTCAGTACTTGACGAACTGATCGTCAACGGAAAGCAGGTCACGAAGAGGTTCTGGGTCACGGAAGTGCCACTCGTGCATTCGCTCGAGGATGAGAATGTAGATGCTGGCGAAGATGTTGGCGAAGATGGAGGAGGTGTTTCAGTGGACGTGTCCGTTGGAGTCACCGTTGGAAGATTCGGATCCGGAGTGATCGGGGGAGGTATGATAACCGTATCATCATCTTCTCCATCCTGGTCGTCATCATGATCTTCTTGGTCGTCGTTCTCGTCGTCTTCATCCTCGTTATCATCATCGTTCTCGTCATCTTCATCTTCCCCATCCTCATCGTCAACGCCCTGTGTAGATGTTGGCGAAGTGGTGCTGGTGGTGGTCGAAGGGACGCCTTGGTTGTCGGTATTCGTAATTCCTGTTGTACTATCTTCCGGGATATCTGACGAAGACATAGAAGATTGGCCAGGCACCGAAGAAGTCTGCCCAGTCACGGGTGGGGTTGAAGATACAGGGGATTCGGTGGGGCTTGGTGATGTTTCTCCGGTCGCAGAAGGCGTAGTAGACGGAGTTGTCGAAGACGTGGCCTCTGTAGGTAAAGGCGAGCTCGGGATCAGCGAGGTGCCAGACGTCGATGGCTGAGATGCAGTGTCTATTGCTGTATTGGTGGTGGGAAATAGCGAAGAGGAGGGCTGGGGCTCAGTAGACGTGATCGAGTCTCCAGAGCTACTAGGTACGGAAGACGTATCGAGCCCAGATTGCGTTGTCGAACTTCCGGGTGTCGGAGTGGAGGATGGGTCGGAGGTCGGTACTCCAGGAACGCTGGTCGAAATTGTACCTCCAGGGTTGTCACTCGAGGGCACTGTACTAGCCGTAGGATCTGTGCCCGATGGTTGTGTGATGTCTGAAGTCGACCCAGGAATCGATGAAGAGGGTGACAAGACAGCTGTTTCAGAGAATGATGGAACATCTGAAGCAGATTGAGAAATTGATGAAGACGTCGGAGGGACAACAGTCCCTGGTGATTGAGTAGTGTCAGCCGTGGAACCCGAGTCTGATGACGATGGGTCACTACCCGACGCTGTAGGGCTGGTCGATGATTGAGCAGACCCCTGATCAGTCGAACTTCCAGATACGCTTGTGGATGAAAGGCCAGAGGCTTGCTCTGTAGATTGCAAGCTGCTTTGTGCTGGTAGTATGATGCTTGACGTTCCAATGACCGAACCCGTTGGGAGGACGCTTTCAACAGTACTGGTACTTGACAGCGGTGATGCCGTAGATTGTCCTACTGGTAGAACAGTGGATGGATCCGATGAAGTCGTTGCGATACTGGAGTCCGTACCAGCTGTACCATTGGAAGTGGACGATGGGCCAGAGGCAGTGGTGGTAGCGGCAGATCCACCAGTCTGGCTGGCCGAGGTTGTGGATGACATAGACTCGTCCGTAGAGCCACCTGACGTGGTAGTAGGCGGGCTGGTCACCTGAGTGCCAGCAATGGTATCCGTCGATGATCTATCGGTAGTGATCGAGCTTACTCCTGTTGCTGAGGGTTCGATGGTCGAGGAACCAGGGGCAGGATCTGATGTTCCCTCAGTCGATGCTGAAGTCGATGTGTTGGCTGCATTCGACGTGTTAGAGGAGGTTGATGGTGGGCTCTCGCTCAACAAACTTGATTGTGGCGCATTGGAGCTCGAGGAAGCGATTTTGGTAATCGAGCTGACTGCTGGAGATGCTTGCGACGCTCCACTGGCAGTAGAATCGCAACTGAAACTTCCAGCAGATTCCTCGCAGCTCGATGTTCGAGACCTAGTGAAGGTCAAAATCCGTGTGGAATTGAGTGATGTGGTGATTGAGGTCTGGCTCGTGGATCCTGAAGGCAGATTCGAAGAGGCGACCTGGGAAGTGGATGAGAGTGGCACATAGCTCTCCAGAGTCTTCGATGATGCAACGCTTGTGGTCTGGGTTTCGTAGATGACAGTCTCATAGTCTTGGTCAGTTGTCGGATATTCGGGAATTCCATACGCTGCAGGCAATTGCTCCTCGCTCGCCTGCGAAGACTGGGCACAGGCAGCCACGAAGAGAGTAACAAGTCCGATGAGCCGATACCAACATTGAAGATTTGTCTGCATGTTCGCAACTAGCTGTGAGAGTAATCGAAAGAACGAATTCAGTCAGATTCTGATGGCCCAGTCGAGCGTATACTGCCTGCCGTTAGAGGCTCTTATATGATTTCTTCTCTTCATCTTGATTTCGTCGGGGTTGGTTCTTCACCGGTAGGCGCCATGCTAAGAAAGCTGAACTGCCAGTGGCTAAGTTTGCGAAACCAGTGTGCGTATGCAAGGTTCTGTCAAACGCATGTTCTCCTGAAGCCATGATGCCAGAAAGGGAATCAAATCCAGGAATGTCTTTGCGAAAGAAGAGGCCCTAGTCTTGGTGGTCGTACGAGCCGTAGCACAAAAGTTGGAAGCTGAAACTATTGGATATGCAACTGCACCATTCGTCCTCTCAGCTCTCTCTTCGTGGACTTTTCAATCCTACTGAGCATGTAAGGCAGGTGTTCTTCCCAGAGAGGTGCAGTGCCTTCCAAGATCTTGGCTACGCCGTACCATACCGATTTACTCGGCCCGGTGAAGAACACAGCATCGCCAGCTTGAACCTTTATGGCGACCATTGCCACATTTGAGGTTGTGTCGACAGCCAAAGGATCAGGGTCTTGTTGGATAGTTGGCTGGGTGCCAGAATTCGCCCCCAAGTCGTCTGACTCGACTCTGGCAACCTCTTGGGTCTTGAGATCAATGGACATGTTCCATGTGCCATCATCTATGTGGTTGTACTGATTCGTGGCATGCTCGCCAGCCTCTTCAGTCTGCATTCCAAGGACCAGTACCGCATTGCAGCCAAATGAGATTTCCAGGAAGTCAGATCCCTTGCTCTCGGAACGTTGGAGCTTGGACGAGGCTTCGGCCACGGACATCTCAGCCGCAGCTGTGCGCGCTTCAATTGGGAAGATGGCTTCAATGAGGGCTTTCAAGCCGTTGGGTGTCGAAGGCTGGGCTTCGTTCCCAGTATCGCTCGGCTCGATCAGGAGATCCCAAGTAGCGGACTCCGCATCTCTCAATTGTGATAGCAGTAAGTGGTACATCTCCATTATGGCCGGTGTAAAGATTTGCCTGTAAATGAAGAGGCCCGGAAACCCCTTCACCTCAAGCACAGCTTTGCCTTGTACGCTATGTACATGCTTGGTTCGACTTGAACACATGTGGTAAGGGCATCGTCCAGTGAAGTCAAAGAGGGCCTCCTGTAGCTGTCGAGAGTCGGGCTGTAGTCGGGCAGTCTGTTGACTGACTGCGAGAAGTGGATGAGCGACTAGTTGGTCGTTGGCCTCGAGGTCGATCAAGTTTGGGTTTGCCGCAAGTGCTGCATCATCAGAATCGCGAATCCGGGCCGAAAAGTCTCGCAAGACTTTTGGGGGCGATTTGATGGACATTGTCGATGCATATCGCGACTGCCGAAGGACCGTGAGGTAGGGAAAGTGCGAATGCAGGGCATGGCTTCAGCTTTTTGTAAGAACAGCATGTCGCTTCTGGACTGTGACGTACAAAAGTCAGCTTGTGCAACATTTGGAGTGAGGTGCATACCGTTTCTGGGTCATTTTGAAAGAAGTGATCGAAGAGCACGAAGCACGTGGCAAGCTGAGCGGGTCCCCCCACGTGACGTGGGTGAATGTCTTGGCTTTGCCCTTTCAGAGCAGCTCGCTTCTTGAGAGACTTTGACGAAAACCTTTGAATCTACACTTGACGTGTCAGCATGCATCTAGACTCATCTCGAAGAAGCATGATCCCAGCAGCAACGACGATGTGCGACCACGGTTTATTCGGACGACGCGGCGGCACAGGCAATGCCGAAAAACCTGCTTCGTCTTGCTTCGTCATGCTGTGGCCGTAACTACACAACATGAAAGGATCCATTCTGGACATGAGGAACATTGCGATCGCTGGACTCCTGCGACCTCCGCCATGATATTGCGAGGACATTGGCTCTGGTGGAATATTGACACCATGACTCTCCGAAAAGGAGTTTGCGTCAAGACACGAGATTGCCTGTGTAACACGAGTTACGCGACTCATCGGCTCAAGATTAGAGGCCTGCAGGGAGATCGTGCGTGTTACCCGTAAAACTCATGGACACCCACTGCGCCGGCGCTTCACAATCGCACCCGCTTCCCTGTTGTTGATTCCGCGAGGGACAAGAAGTGCGGTCGTCTGCAGAGTCCCGTGCGTGGTCGGATACGCAACCGCCGGACGGTTTGATGGCGCGCCTTGACGATGCAACGCCGCAACGGGATCAACGGTCACTAAATATTGATGGCATGTCAGACGTCCACTCAGCCTTCAAAACTGCCATCCTGCTCCTCGAGAAAACCTTTTTAAAGATTGCAAACACGATGCGTGGACGCTTCGCAGAAAGACGCAGTTCGGCCCCACCCCTGGTCGCGATCTGCAGTACGGAAGGAATCAGGCACTCCAAAACACCATTCAGCCTGTAAGGAGACTCCCGCAAATAGCTTATCCGACCGCAGGGCACTGCATCCGGCAAGGCGTTGAATTCTATACTTGCATAGCCGGCGCCAAGTTATGGCTCGTCGACATGGATGTGCGGACGACTCTCACGCATTCGGGGCACCGCAACACGTTTCCCAGCGGCGTGGTGCGTATCGCGTGCGCACGGCTATGTCGTGGTACCGCAGTTGGAGTCCTGCTCGTCGGCACCCCAGTCAGCAACAAGCGCGGCTTGCAACATATACACGGCCAGGCAGCTTGGCTCGCGGCGATGGCTTTTCCTCTCGACTCTTTCGTTCGTTTCCCTCCGTTTACACTTTGGTAACTCTACACCATGGCGCAGACGCCCCGAAGCACCGTCGGGACGGTCAAGTCTTGGAACAGTCGTTACAGCAACTGGACCGACGAGTCGTATAATCTATCTCATCACCGTCAGATCGAAGAAGTCGAACAAGCTCGGATAAGGCCTAATACCAACGAAGAGTTCCCGTGGCTATCACAGGAGTTCGAGCCGATTCGAGTACCTAATACCAGGTCACGCAGCCCACCTCAATGGTATCGAGAAGGACAGGAGTTCAATCGAGGAACCTCTACTCGTTCAGGACGATCACAACGAAGTGCTCCCCGTGAGAGTATTGTTGATCTTCACTTGATTGTATCGGATCTAGATTACTATGCTGGAGCCGTGCACGATTACCAGGCTGAAGAGGAAGCGTTGTGCGAAGAGGAAGAGTATGACGAGGAGCAAGCCGTGGGGCAGCTTCCAGGAAAGCCTGGTCAGGAGGGAGGCAACTTCGGCCAGATCCAGATCATTCGCAATGCCTCGAAGATGGGCAGGAACGGCACGCTGAAACGAAATGCTTCGAGCAAGTCGAACAAAGAGAAGGATATCAACCTGGTCACCTGGGATGGCCCTGACGACCCCGAGAATCCCAAGAACTGGACCAAGCGAAAGCGTTGGCTCGCTACGATCACCGTCTCCTTGTTCACGTTCATCTCTCCCGTCTCCAGCTCTATGATTGCCCCGGCCATCGAGCAGGTATCTGCAGATCTCCACATGACCAGCAGGCTCCAGGGCGAGCTCTCAATGTCTGTCTTCATTCTCGGTTTCGCCCTCGGCCCTCTGTTCCTTGGACCGCTGTCCGAACTTTTCGGACGACGAATGATCCTCATGCTCAGCAACATGTTCTACCTGATCTTCAACCTTGCTGGTGGCTTCTCGCAGAACGCTGCCGAGATCATTGCATTCCGTTTCCTGTCCGGTCTGGGAGGCAGTGCTCCTCTTGGTATTGGCGGTGGTGTTCTCGCAGACATCTGGCTTCCCACCGAGCGTGGTCGTGCAATGGCACTCTACTCTCTCATGCCACTTCTCGGTCCAGCCATTGGCCCCATTGCTGGAGGTTTCATCGCCCAATACTCAACCTGGCGCTGGGTATTCTGGTCGACCACCATTGGTGCTGCAATCATCGAAGTGATGGGCATCTTCTTCCTGCAAGAGACCTACGCCGCGGCGATCCTCTCTAAGAAGAAGCGTATGCTCATCAAAATCACCGGAAACAAGGACCTTCACACGGAGTTCGACAACCCATCTCGCAGCTTCGCCAACCACTGCGGTGTCGCCTTTAAACGCCCTTTCATCCTACTCGGGACGCAGCCCATTGTTCAGGTCCTTGCCCTCTATATCGGCTACGTCTATGGTGTGCTTTATCTCGTTCTGGCCTCGTTCCCACTTGTCTGGCGACGACAATACGGTCAGTCTGTCGGCATCGGCGGTCTCAACTACATCTCACTCGGTGTGGGATTCTTCATCGGTACACAAATCGCCGCCAAATTCGCCGATCGTATCTACAAGAACTTGAAGGCGAAGAACAACGGTCAGGGGCGTAGCGAATTTCGTGTGCCATTGATGTTCCCCGGTGCTGTGATGGTTCCCATTGGCCTTGTCATCTACGGCTGGAGTGCGCAATACAAAACTCACTGGATCGTTCCCAACATTGGTACGGCCATTTTCGCGGCGGGCAATCAACTCGTGTTTCAGAATTGCCAGACCTACCTTGTGGACTCGTACACTCGTTTCGCCGCTTCCGCCATCGCCGCCACGGCCGTCTTCCGATCGCTGGGAGGTTTCGCGTTCCCGCTGTTCGCACCATACATGTATGAGGCACTGGGCTATGGTTGGGGTAATTCGACGCTGGCATTCATTGGTGTGGCAATTGGTTTCCCAGCGCCGTTTATTCTGTGGTGGTATGGCGAGGCCCTGCGCAAGAAGAGCACGTTCGCTGCTGGTTGAACGGGAGAAAGATCTTGATTTTGTTTTCATGAAGCGACGGAGTTTATTGATTTTCAGCACGGCATACAGGAACGTTTTCGTTTTGCAATCGGACAAGAAGAATGACGGAGGATTTTCGTATTTCGCATCATACCTAACGACCGAGTCACATCTACAGCAAGTGTCTTTCTTTCGCGATGAGACCAATGTACAAATAGCACGCAAATCGTATCAAACCTACTTCCATACTTCCACGCTTCTTCGTTCAACACACCGCTTCTTCCCCTCAAAAACCGTCCCATGGCTCAGCGACAGTTGTGGCTGGCCGGGGAAGTTGGCAACGTTGGATGTCTCGGTAGCGATCCTGCAGACTGTCCGGAGCCGCTGCGCAGCAACGCCTATTTCGACCATTGCTTACGTGCTGACGTCCGATGCGCTATGATGTGTTTTCAGGGTGAGGAAGTTCCTATTCGTGGATTTTGTGGTGTGGCTAAGGGGGAGATGAGGAGTGCTGGGCGGTGGGCCTGAGGGCTTGGGAGTGTTGGTGGTGATGGGATATGATGAAAGTGATGAAGATAGTGATGGATTGGAAAGGTCAAGGATTTGATGTTGTGTGGCAATGATGTTCTTGTTCGAAGCTGGAAGTTGGGCGCGAGTGGTGGTGCCAAGACATTCACTTACACCACGTGACCGTTGACGTGCCTTCCTCAGCTTCGGTCATCTTTTGCATACCCGATGAAATGGCAATGCCAACTGAGATACTTCTGGATGTTGATGTAGAAGTTGAATTGTATACGTCTATTGTTCAGTATCCTCTTCGTCCGTCGGTCTTGTGGTCGTGCAAGCTTGGCGGGAATTTGGGGGCGGAAAAGTCAAATCCAATTTCGAATTTCGAACGTTCGCATGGCCTTTGATCACATCGATGCAGCGTCCGCGATGCCATTCTATGTTTACTGTTCAATCAAGATACAGTCGCCTGATTCACTGCTTCCTTTTCGGGCGCAGCCTCGCCAAGCCTTGGGTAGATTTCCCCTCGGACATGAGTACACTTCGACATTACAATAAAATGATGGAAGCCATGCTCCGTACAGGCCTTTCGGGCATGTGGAAGAAGCTCCAAGTGCATTCATGTCGCAAAAATAATTCGTTGTTGAGATTCCGTGGCGCGAAGCCCAACTCACTCGTGGGAGGACAGTCATCATATCTCATGCTACAGAGCACTTCTAAACATGTTCTAAAGTGCAAAAGAAAGCCAAAGAGCAAAAGAACAAAGCTATGTGCTCAAAATCGGCAAAAAAGAAGTAGCTTGGGTCAATCCGCCTGTCACATGTTAGAATCAATATCATCGATATTCTTAATGGACAGAACTTACGGATTGAACGCGGGACCTCTCGCAATGCAGAACTCAGGGTGTTCCCTAAGCGAGAATCACTGTTCCATTGGTTAGAATCGATACGGAGTGTTGTAGAAGTCGTGAGGAAGACGTACTACCACTAGACCAATTCTAAGGCAATGTTAGCTGGTGATCGAAGGTAAACCCTTGAACAGGGCAACTTACGACCAGGCTAAACTCATTTCTGAGCTGTGATTGGAGAGCGAGTGCTTCTGAACGTTTATATACGCCCAATGTTTGTCCAGAAGCTCGGTCATGATCTTGAAGCTTGATATCGAGACCAAATTTCGTTCAGTGAATGGACATGGCACTTTTTGACTTATGCCTTTATATCCGAAGCATCTAGCATCAAAGCGACCTTCACAAAGATTGTGAAAGACGTCGTTGACCTCGGGAAGCTCAAAGCTTCGTATCGAAGGTCCCCACAAAAATGGACTTTCCAAGCGTGCAAGGGTTCGACCTTTAGGAGATAGTATTCGAGAAAAAATGCAACTGAATCATACGTCAAGAATGGACAGACGATTGAGAGAAGCTTTGCGTCAAGAAGTGGCAGAGTGTTCATTGGTCTTTCATTGGAACGCTCATAATTTTGGCAAAGTCGTAGATCGGTTGGAGACAATTAGAAGAGAAGGAGCTAGGTGAAGTTGACGACGTTCCATTGCACATGTACTGTGCGGAAGAGAATCAAGAACAAAGATATTGCAAACGCACGCCTCCAGTACATACCCTTTGATCGCTTCGTTCGAGAGACCTTCCAAGCGTTCACGACATGATCGTTCGATCGTTCAAATAGCAGCGGTATCTCCCATCCGTCCTCTACATCTTCACTCGTGAACTAGTGCGTTCCATTGACCACCTGCAAGCAATCCAGCCATATCCTATGGTTCATCAAACATCATTCCTCATCCCGGCTCCGCCTCACAACCAACTCCCCGACCCCCCAAACGGATCCCCATTCAACATCGACAACAACACAAAAACAAACAACACCACAATCACCACCAACAAAATCAACTGAAACGCCTGCACCACCGCTGAGATTCCCGTCGCAGCTTCGAGTCGTCGAGGCGGTCGATATGATGGTGGCATGGTGCCGTAGACGCCCGGTTGGGCGTAGTATGGAGGCGGCGGGTAGGGGTGATCGAAGCTTGGATCGTGATGATGCTTGTTGTGGTGGTGATCATGATGATGATCTTGGTGACCGTGGTGGATGTCGTGATGAGTGTGGCCGGTATCGACGTGGGCGACATGTCCACCACCCATGTCGCCGTGGGAGGCTCCGCCTGCGTCGCCGCCGTGCATTGTGGGACTCCTTCAATGGTTCGTGTTTTATCGATACCCGGGTCGTTCAATGATGGAGGTTGTTTTGAATGTGGTTGTTGCAGCCTAGAAGATGAAAGGCCGAAGTGGCGAGCTGAACGATCCTTCGAGCTTGGCTGGGTGCGACTCCACGGATGTATCTTTTGTGGCCAATTGAAAGAGCTTCTGTGTACGAGGTTTTGTTTTTCTCGTATGTTACACAGCAGTCCGTGCTCTTGTTTCGACTTTCATGTAGGAGTAGGGATCAGGGGAGTGAGTGAGCAACATATGAAGACTCTTGCAGATTTGTTGTCCAGGGATGAGTATATCCACTGTCGGGTTCTGTTAAATCCATCGATGTTCATTCAGTCGTCGACTGGTTCCTGCGATGTAAAGCAGAGACATGGCTTCGAATACTCCTTTCCCTTCCCTTTACTGCTGTCCAACATAGTCGTCGTCCGATCATCGATCGTTTCCAGGCACGCTCAGAACGTCGCCACGTCAGCGTTGATCGATCTATGGAACAATGCGACCCATCACAATAACGCATCGGATTACTCTTTTCACCGCCACCAAGAATGCCTCCGAACATGAGTGACAAACCAACGGCGTCGATAACGGTGGGTTTCTGTGCTGCATCATTTCATATCCTTGACCGGCGTTCAAAAGGCGCCTCTCTTTCCAGGCGACTGAGTAAGCTCTCCTGAATACCGAGCACCGCCTTTAAAATCTCCCACCCACAGCCTCATGTCGCATTCCCTGTTGCCGGTGTATAGTCAATCAAGGTCCGTTCTTCAAGGCCCAAGTCAGACGCCAGTACCAGTCCATCCCGGGGGAGGTCGAGCGCCATCTCCCCTTCCTCGCACAATCAAGCCCATGCATATCTCGTTTCAGACCCTCGATACGTTCGCCTCCAAAACACCTCAACAATGCATCGTTTGCCTCAACGCTCAGCCACCAGTCCTCTTATACCGAGAAACGCAAGATTGCATACCAAACGAGGAATATCACCACAAACACAGCGACTGCGAACAGAATCAAACACCCCAGAATCTGCATGGCCAGAACAATTGGACTTTTAGGGAGTTGATACTCTCGTTGGTTCTCTTGCTGGGAGAGCGTGCCATAGTTCGACTCCGAGGTCAAGCGGAGGGGCGCTGCTGGTGGCTCTTCTAAAGGCATGGTCGTTGTGAAAGCCGTCTCGTCGATGTTGAAGAGACTGTTCTTTGCGAGTGTTGGATCAGGTTCGGTCGTACGGAATCCTGCGGCCTAGAGATCGAATCGAATCCGACGAATATCAAGTATCCAACCTCACTTCCAACCTCACTTCCTCCCCTTCACAACAAAAACACAACCCAATAAACAAAAGTCGGCACAACCGCAACAACAACCAACAAAAAGTTCGCCGCGATGATGAAGTTGACGATCCTCTCAGTTCTGGCGAATTCCCTGTCCAAATCGTCGTTGTTGCTGCCCTGGGATCGTTCGAGTGTCGAAATGTCGTTCATCATGGCATGATCATGATCCAAGTTTCTCCAGATGGGGCGCGTGGTGCTGAAAACAGGAAATGCGAGCAAGACGGGATGATGCCTGGAATACGAAATGTGGCGCAGTTGAAAGTAAGTGAATCCTTCCGCGGATGCTGGATTGGATGGAGCTCTGCGGTGTTTGAATATGGCAGCTCGCGAGAAGCTCGCGAACAGGAAGATACATACCTGTATCGAATTCAGTACCGCAAGTACAGATTTGTATACATACAACACAGTGTCCCTCCTGTAAAGCCGAGAACGTTTAGCTCCCTAGATTAGACAGTTACTGCAGTTCCGTGCCCGAAGACATTACCGTTCGCGATCCTCTCTTTCTCTGCTCCCACAACTGCTTCTTGTTCGATCTCGGCGGGAACAACTGGTGAAATCACCTCTCTTGCGATCCGCAGCGTATCCTCGAAATCGGGCCACTCCATCCGTCCACCACCACATTCCGTCGCGACGCCGAATTCAGGCACGACTTTCTTCGCCGCTTCGATGTATCTCCTCGTCAGCTCGGGCTTGTGCTCATGGACAAGACCAAGAATGAGTTCTGTGCCGTGCTCATCAAATAGAGGCAGAAGGTCTTTGAGTGGAGCGAGGTAGGCGTCAATCTGATTCTCCGCGCTCTTCGGCACCGGGCAGTGGAACAAGTTGATCTTGTGGGGACTGTCCTTCATGAACCACTGAGCACGCTCCACGACGACAGCGAGAGAAGCCGGTTCGTGCCAGTGTCGATGGTCCATATCACCTTAATCTCTCCGTTAGTCTCCAATCCATCAAGGTGGACGATCTAACTCACCATAACAGTTATGAATCCCCAACTCAACATCCTGATCCACCTGCGCAAAGAACCGCTGCACGTACTCGGTATAGTACTGCTTGACATCGCCGTGCCACCAAGGCTGAAACCACGCCAGGCCAGAGTTCTCCTTCACGGTCTCCGGATTTGTTGCCTCCCAGAACGCAGTATCGGCAGCGGTATCGATCTGAATAGCAAGATCTTGATGAGGAATCTCATCTTGAATCCTCCTCAGGGCACGGAACAAGGCCTCCTCATACAATCTCTCCACCCTCGGCTGAAACGCGCGCTGAACAAACGGCAGAATCACATTCGCCACCGTGGGCAAACACACCTGAAACCGCACACCTTTCGGAATGACACCCTGCTCGCGCAGCCTCCGAAAAACAGCATAACTCTCCAGCGCAGCATCATCATACCCGGTCTTGATCTCCGCCTTCTTCAACGCTTCAATCCCTTCCTCAATCTGCTCCGGCGTGAACTCCCTCGTATTGATAGGCGCATTGTGGACAAACTCCGTCAGCATGGGCGGATAAGCACCAAAGACCTGGGCCTGGAAAGTGGTAAACTGCTGTCGTTGGCCCGTCTCGCCATCGGGAATCCGTTTCAGGCCGCCGGGACATGCGGCCATACACTGACGAAACACGGCCTCTGCATCCGGAAGAGGAACGCTGCCGACGAGGTGGCAGCCCTTGGCGATGGCCATATTGGTGGACGGGGACATGAGGGAGAGCAGGGAAGATGTAAGAGGTTCCAGAGAGCTGGGAGAGGTTGGGGATGTGATGGATCACATTTTGTTGCTGGGCTCTCCCTTCGGGTGGGCGACTTGCCGCGTCTGATAGTCCTTGCATTGGGGTGGAGGGGAGTGGTGTCGAATCAGGTTAGGAGGGGGAGTCTAGAGAGTTGCGTTGTCTGCAGCTAGGAGACGTGGTGCATAAGACTGGAAGAGGCATGCAAGGGTTGAGCATCGCAAATTGTGCCAGAACTGGCAGGTCGATGATGGCGAGTTGAGAGTGTTCCGCGTATAAGGCAGTTCTTTTAGCCTCGGTTGGATAGGAAGGTTCATGGTGAGAGGTGAGTTTCGTTCATCAGAACTACACTCCCAGTTCTCGTTCGTTTACCTTCCGGTAAGATGCAGACAGGCGGCACAGTTCGTATATTGCGGTGGGTGGAGAAGGCAAGACAAGCCACGCTGGCGGTCTGGACGGTCCCGTGGAGCAAGCAAGGATGATATCTCGGCGTGGGCGGCGACCGATGCCGTGACGATGCCATTCATCTTCAACAGAAAGAAGAGATATTGTCCGCCGCTGCCGGCAGAGCAACAAGCACCGCGAATCCTCCTGCAATGCACACAGTCGAGGTCGATGATGGCCAGTGGAAGACGTCGCTGCACAGGCGGGATTCGAAGGAAGCAATTTGAACGGCGCCTAAGCAATTTGCGGTTAGCGACTTGATTAGGACTGCAGCTTCACGCATGGCGACTGCGTGGCCCAGCTCCAGCATCATCGGATAGTGTGACAGCCTGACCATACCGCTGGGTCGAGCGAAAATGCTGCACCCACCGACACCGCGCCTGCCCGTCAAAATGGCTGTGCCACGCCCACAGCCTGAGTCGCACGGCATCACCAAGACCACCACATCTCGAACTCGAAGACGAAGATGGACGCCGTAGAAGCCGATGAGCATGAGCACGATTCGACGTTTGGAGGAGATCGAGCGAGTATTGCTAGCAGCAGCACCTCCATCCTGTCCGCCGTGACGAAGTACCAATATGAGCATGGGCGAAGATATCATGGCTACGAAGCCGGGAAATACCTGTATCCGAACGATGAGAAAGAGTTGAACCGGCAAGATATTGAACATGCCAATCAGAGACTGCAGATGGAAGGAAAGCTATATCTGTGTCCTCTTGTACCAGATCCCAAAGCCATCCTCGACTTGGGGACGGGCACGGGAATTTGGTGTATCGACATGGCCGATCAATACCCCGACTGTGAAGTTATTGGCACGGATTTGTCGCCTGTACAACCCAGCTGGGTCCCGTGAGTAGACCCAATGGCAAAGTCATGCTCATCCTTTGACGTTAATGCTTCTTCACAGCCCCAACTGCAAATTCGAAATCGACGACTGGGACAAAGAATGGACCTTCGGCTCCAACCGCTTCGACATGATCCATCTCCGCTTCGCCATCGGCAGCGTAAAAGACTACCCTCTCCTCTACAAACGCGTGCTTGACGCTCTGAAGCCCGGCGGCAGCTTTCAAATCGTCGAGCTCGAATTCGGGGCTTACAGCGATGACGGGACCCTCTCGGACGACTCCGCCCTAGTGCTCTGGGGCAAACTCATGCACGAAGCCTTCGTCAAAATGGGCGTCACGATCCCCTGGGCGGAAGACTATGCTAAGTGGATGACGGACGTTGGGTTTGAGGATGTGCATACGAGGATCATGAAGAGGCCGATGAATGATTGGCCGAAGGATCCGAGGATGAAGGAGATTGGGAAGGTGAGTTGTCGTTCTTGATGAGAGGATGTTTAAGTTGAATTGACTGATGTCGGCGACAGTTCTGCTGTCTGAATTGGCTTGAGGGGTTGGAAGGCTTCACGTTGGCCCCTTTTACGAGGGTGCTTGGCTGGACGCCCGAGGAAGTGCAGATCTTGATTGCCAAGATCCGGAAGGAGTCTTGTGCGAGGAGGATACATGCGTATCATAAAGGGTGTGTATGAGCAATGTCGAGGATTTGATAGAGTGTGCGCTGATGAATGGGTTTGCAGGCTTGTTGCTTGGGGCACAAAACCCTTACGGCCGGCCAATGAGCCTTGGGCGCCGCTCTGACCTGGCTGAACGACAGCCGTCGAGGACGAGATCGTCCTTACTGTCTTACATGACATCCCAGCATCGGGTCGGCATCGAAGCATTAGCTGCGTGATCTCCCATAGGGTACAATGGCGGGAGAGAAGATATCATTGGCGCCCTGAGACATTGCCAAGACTTGCCCGCCTGATCATTAACGGTGCTGTGTAGTGTACATATCCCTGGCTCCCGCCGCTGGAAGAGCATTCATGCTTGGACTGGGCCCTACAAACATAGACAAGAACAGACCTTGGTCTTCTTTCATCCGCTCCAAACAACCCGGTCCTCTCAAAAAGAATCTGCCCGCTCCTTTTGATGCCTTCTTCAATGCTCACAAAAACTAAACGTCTCCTCCTGCAACCTCTGCTCAACATCATCCCCAAACAACCTCCTCTCATCCATCAACTCCCCCCTCAAAACCTTCGCCTCCTCAAGCTCGATCGGAAAATCCCCCGCAAAATCCACAACCCGATCCGCCAATTCCTGCGGCAACTCGCCCACACGATCCAAACTCTGCACCATCTCCTTCCACCACGCCTTCTGCTGCGGCGGGACGTGCTTCGAGCTCGGAATGCGAGTATAGGTGTCTACGAGGAAGAGGGCGAGGATCTTACGATGGCCAGGCTGGGAGGGGTCGGCGAGGGAGAAGGGGGAGACGCGGTGTTGGAGGACGTTGGGGAAGGTTAGGAGGCGGTTTTCGGGGGTGCTGACGCTGCCGAGGGTTTGGATTGCGGGGCCGTTTTGTTGGATGTCGTAGAGGAGTTCGAAGTGGTCGTGGTCGTCTTGCTCGTAGGGTTTGTCGGAGAGATGTTCGACGGAGGTTGCTTCGCGGAAGGAGAGCGTTGAGGGGGTTATGTTTGAGGAGTCGTAGTAGTAGAGGGCTGAGGCACAGATGTGGTCGTTTAGTTGGCCTTCGATGTGCCAGGAGCCGCCGTCGTAGGTCGGTTTGTCCGGGGTGAGGTGGATGTTTGCGAGCTTGACGATGATTTGGAGGCCTTCTTTTGCCCAGTCCGCGCGGAGATTGACGTCTTTGATGATGTGGTCGCTGCTTTCCCTATAGTTCTTGCGATCGGTATAGGAGCCTGGTTCTGGCATGACGAGCTTGCGTTCCTGTCGCCGGAATGTTTCGTCTAGTTCCATGATCTCGTCTTCTCCGAGTTCGGATTCGTCGGGCTCGGGTTCTCGCTCTGCGTCACCCTCGATCCATTCGGCTTCGTCAATGTCAATTCGAACTGGGCGTTGTGTGCGTTCGTTGGAGCTGAGAGTCATGTCCCACATCGGGATGACTTTGGCGATGATCTTTTCGATGGCGGCGTAGAGGGGCTCGTGCTTTGTCGGATGAAGGTTGTTGATGTAGCTCGTAATCTGGCAAGTGTCATTCTCGCCGAATTTGACTTCGCAAGGCAGCCATTGAAATCTCTTGGAGAAGAAATGTTGCTGTTGCTGACCGAATCGTCTGCCCCAGCCGGACAGCCCAGGAAATTTCTTGACTTCCAAGTCGTTATCTTCTGGGACAGGCATGACATCGCCGAGGCCTGTGAACTTCTCGCAGTCTTCAAGCGTTACGCTGCCATCTTTCAGAATTCGGCTGCGGCCGTAGAGGAGTGGGAAGAGGGATGGATGAACGAGGTCGAGAACTTTCTCGTCGGAGCCTGGATGCCAGTCTTGATGCTTGGCTGGTATGTCCTCCAACGGAGCGGCGGCTGCTTTGAGTTCTTCTTTGATTGCATCTGGGATGATAGTGTCGGACTTGTAGACGGCAGCGTCGGCATCGATGGCCGGTATGAAGCCGTGCTTGTCCTTGTGCTCAGCGTATTCACGGAGCTCATCCAGGCACTTTAAATCGAAGTCAGCACATTCTCACACACAAGGTCACATCTTCCTCACATAGTCAAACATCTTCTCCGTCAATGCCCTCTCCGGCGGACTCGCCTTCTCCTTCTCTTCCCTCTCTTTCCGCCACTTCCCCACAATCTCCTCATCAAAGATCTTCCTGTCCCACTCGGGCTTGTCGGTAATCTCACCCATGAATGCAATCATACTACGCTCTCTCAGAGTCAACGGAGTGCCATTCCAGTCCTGAATCGCATTTGGGAACCTCGGCCGCGTACCATCCCAGCTGGGAAAGCTAAATTCTGCGTAGCCATTGACGGGGCGGTCGAGACCAAGCAGTTGGCCGGGCTTGATAGTGTGAGCTTCCTTCTCCTTCGCAATACGTTCCACCATTGCGTTCCATTCGGGCGATGCATCTGGGTTGTCCATTCTGGCCGAGTGGGGTTGTTGAGGAGGCGGATGGTGTCGCCAGACGAGTACGATGGCGATTACTGCTGCTATGAGGCTCGAGACGAAGAGTCGCATGCCACCTCGAAGCTTCTTGTACTGCCTCACCGGTCCGAGTTAGACCCGTTTTGATGATGTTAGCTCAGGCGACAGAGAGCGACTTTGAAAAGTGAAGTGGGCGAAGGAAGAATAGAGTTTCAGGCACAGGCACCAGAGGTGGGGCTAGCGTGGCCAATGACGAAGAAGCAGCATGTGAAACAAAGAAGGCCAATGGCAGCAGGGTCCCATTGCTTCGAGCTTGAAATGCAGAGTTACGAACCAGAAGCTTAATCGAATGTATCTGTATGTGATCTTTTCATGCAAGTCAAGAACATATGAGTTACGACTGATCAGAGTCCATCCGCTAGCCCTGTGTAATGAACGAGCTTTACATGTTGCTCTTCTATATGTTTGCCGAGAAGAATGCATATTTCGAACATAGCTCCAAGCTTGAAGAGACTGCGTTGAGCAGATGATCTGGTCCAAGAGAAAAAGCGAAGTAAGGAAAGAGGCAAGTCAAACGTTGCTTAGGGGAAGAACGTCTCGAAGAAGCTGCACCTTCTACACGATGTCCAGCTACTTGTGGTCATGATGTGCGACTTTGGGCTCAATCATCTTATTTCAAGATAGCTCAGACATGCGTCTCAACAGCAAATTACTGCCACACATGCCAACAAGACCAAGATGGCACGACTCTTGTCTCCTCCCTTCCCAACACTGGCCGAACCCGTATATGTTGCAGGTCCAGTCCCAGACGGATTCGACGACGCCATTGAAGTGCTATTTCCACCACCAGTGATCGCCGCCTGTCTCGTCACAACGGGATACTCATAGCCTCCATTCAACAACTCCTCTTCAGCAAGGTACCATCTCAGCACTCCCGTCAAGTTCCCTCCGCCAGCCTGAGTAGGAAGCCAATTTCCAGTCCAGTTCGCGGGAGGCGGATTATCAGCAGGCTGCGCCAGGATCTGGAAAATGCCATCGGAAGACGAAGCATTGCTGCCGTATACTCTCATGCCGTTAGGGTATGTGAGGTTGCTTCTGTCGCCAATACTGTATCGATTCAGCGGATTGGGAATCAGATAATCGCCAGCGTAAGCCGTCAAGCTCCAGAAGCCGGCCAACTTGAGTGGCGGCTTGCGAGAGAAGGTATACACGACTGCTTCATCCGCACCGAGAGAGACGCTTGCGGCTCCGGCGTGGGCACCACTTTGTCCATGATCTGATACATTCCTCCAAGTTGGGTAAACACCAGTCGGACTCTGAAGACCTAGGAAGCCTTCGGCTGCATGGGCAGCGCGGAAAGCGTACTCGGTTCCATTCTCAAAATTGCCTGCTGCACCTGGGCGAACAATGGTCCATCCGTTGTTATTTCGAGATTATTTGCAGGAGATGTATTTGCCATGGCGGCTGAAGCGTTGGCCAATCGATAAGCAGACTCAAGGTCTACGCCGGATGGCATCGTATATTTGCCGTCCGAGATACCAGCTGCTTCGAGCATGCTGTTGACTTGCGGTATATTCGTTGGAGACTCAGGCGGATTTAGTGGCGCATGCTTCGCGAGAAGTTCTAGTATTTGCTCGGCCTGACTAGAGGTGTTGCGAACACTGGAGAAGTCGACCGCAGTGATGGGTGTCGTTTTCGCCGTCTGGCTCTGGTTCCCTGGACTGAAAGTAGTCATATCCTGCAGTTCATGCACAGCATCCAGATTCGTGGAATTCACGAGCCAACGGATAAGGAAGACGCCGTACGTGGTTGGGCTGATAACGTCCGCAACGTATCCCGGAGATGCATGCTGATGGACGCCAACTTGACTATTTCCGTTTTGCGGACCTCTTATCAGGTAACTACCACTGCCATTGACATTCCCACTCCCCAGATTCACAAAGTTGTCCCCGAACGGGTCGAAGAAAGAGAACAAGACGAACTCAGAAGCCGGTATGACCGGCACGTGGAGCACCAAATCCGTCTGGCCGAGATCGATTAGGGCGGATGAGTATAGGGTGTCGGCGTTTGGTTTGACGACGGTCGTATTGGCCGGCGTATCGAGAGTCCTTGAATGGACAATGATGTTCGTTGCGTTGTATGGCAAGAAACGGTCGGCCACTTTTTGGAACGGAAGAAGCGGGTAGCCGTAGGTCAATGCAAACGTAGTGGCGTTTTGCGCTGAGGGGCTCTGCGCGGCGATACAAGGTAGCGACAGCAGTAGGCAGACGACTATGGTCTCCATGTCTTGTGTTCGCGGCGTTAACATAGTCTGATGGAGGTCGTCCTCAGAGTGAAGGCAGATGTGCCTGAGAGATCCAAGAGAGAATGTCCCAGGTACCCGACTGCGTGATCTGGTTATATGCCAGACTACCGACGTTTCACTCTACCTGCTTGCTGGCAATCATTCCGAGCAATGGCGTCAGATGCGGAATAGGGTCTCATGAGGGGTCAGTGTTCCACAAGTCAATTCATCCTGTTCCTCGCCATTCCCTGCGTTTCTATCAGAGTTGCAAGACTGGGGTAGCACATGAATCCAAGCTATGTCTCAAGTACTTACAAAGGTCCAGAATGCGGCAGTTCAATGCTCCATTAGACTTGTTCCCGTGAGCGGGCCCCAAGAGTGAGAGCTGCCAGCAGTAGCTACAGCGAATCTCGAGTGTGGTCATTTCGCCCGTCTTGCCATTCTTGAGAGCATTGACCAAGATCTTTGGGTCCAGACATGAGCTGATGGAGTTCCGGTAGCTCAGCTATGGCCATGTACCAGTCCCATTCTTGCCATCTCTGCGCTTGTTACAGTTTTGATATGAACGCAGCCTAGGCTTCCTACAGCCTGGCGCGGCAAGCTCATCCAATCACAGACTGGAAACCGCATCGTGACCCCGAATAAGCCTAGCTTGGATGACCGCATTGTGGAGCATTCGAAGTATTGGCAGCAAAGGATGAAGAGTTCCGAGGCGTTGCTATGTCAGGTCAGTAGCCATTGAAAGTCAGCTCGAAATCGCTTGCTCTGGAAGGGACACCCCTCCCCGACCTCAGCCAGCTCTCGCCATAATGAGACTCCAACGCAAACCAGGATCTCTTTCGATCGCCTTGCTCTTCTCGACCATCACCTTCGCCCAACTCTATCCCGCCCCAGTGAGCAACATCTCAACCACCGCCTGTCCCCGTGCCGGCGGCGTCCACATCATCGCAGCCAGAGGATCCACAGTAACCCCAGAACCGGGATACGGTGCCATTGGATACCTGAAAGATGACATCCTCCGAGTAATCCCAGGTTCCACTGCTGAGTTCGTTCATTATCCAGCAACGTTGGGCGACTACGTCAACTCGGAGAGAGATGGCGTGCTGGCTATGAGGAGGTCGATCAACGACTACATCTCGAGATGTAACGCTTCATTGCCTCTGGTCTTGATGGGATATTCTCAAGGTGCCCAGGTTACGGGAGACGCTCTCGTGGGTCAGGATGATGGAGCTTTTCCGATGAATGTTTCGATTTCGGAGGCATTACCTATCAATGCTCTATCTCGGGTCGCTGCGGTTATCCTCATGGGCGACCCAAGCTTCAATACAAGCGAGACTTTCCATGTTGGAAATGCTACGAAGAATGGAATCTTTCCTCGTCGAAACGTTGCGAGCTTCGATCTGGCCGGCCTATCGTCGAGGACTCGCAGCTACTGCGACTTCAACGATCCATTTTGTGCGTCGGGGAATCGTACCACGGGCCTACAGGTGCATTTGGGGTATATCCAGGAGTATGGTTCTCAGGCTTTGGAGTTTGTCGAAAGCCAGATCAAGGCCTTCGACAACTCGAATGCGACTTCGACACCAGTGGCGTATACGGGAGCTGCGTCGCAGCAGAGAAGCAGCCAGTTTGACGTATTGTTGGCTGCATCGCTCGTGGGACTTCTGATCTGGGCCCTGTAGCATGGATCTTGAACGATTATGATGGTGTTAGCAAAAAGAGTGGTAGATCAATAGACGAAGAAGTTACCGAACGGCCTGATCGAAAGGTACCGCCGGCTTCAACATCAAACCAGCTTTTCAGAGTGTGAACGACGCATGGAGTTCCGCTTAAAGGCACAGAAGACGTCTGTGAGGCCGCCCATGCACCACTCAGGAAGCGGTCATTGTGGCCCCCACGGCGCTACAGCGGCGCTATTGTCTCGCCTTCCAAAACAGGAATTTAGACGCACGGATGCCCTTCATGACATCCAATAGTGCCCCTGGCAGTTGGCGACAAGATGTATCGCAAGTGTAGACTCATACCGGTGAGTACAGCGGTCAAGGTGCCGAAACTTCAGCCTTAGCCTTACATTTCATTCTCCTTCTTCCTCCGCGAGACAGACCTCGTTGCGAGAATGAATCAACGCGGCGACGACGCTCCTGAATTTGTGGAAAGTCGAGAAGCGCCTGAAGTCGTCCATCCACAGAAACAACAGCCGCCGTCGCAACCTTACTCGCACCAACTTGGAGTGTTCGGCTATGGCGCACCGCACTCGAGCGAATTACATCCTGCGGAAGAGCAGAAGAGACCGGTGAAGCAACGGCGGATAGCAGGTCTACCAACCTGGGCGTTCTGGCTCGTGATTGCAGTTGTCGGCCTTGTTATCGTCGGGGCTTCGGTGGGAGGGGCTGTAGGAGGGACTGTTGGATCAAAAAGCAGTGATTCGAGTCCAACGGTCACTGCAACGGTCGCATCGTATGTTCTTAGCACTCAAGCATTGATGAAGTTGGCTGACTGACCTTCGAAGACAATCCCTATCCCCAAGCTCTTCACTCCCACCATCGTCCTCCGCAGCCTCAACAGGCACCTCCGCCTCCGCAGCGCAATACACTGCCGACACAGTCTTCACATACGGCATCTCCGACTGCCCCGACAGCGACAAAGAGCAATACACGCCCAATGGTGCCGGGGGAGGAACAAGCGATTACACCTTCACCAAAAACTGCGCGATGCAGCTTATGACGGCGGGTATGGATATCACAGAGGCCTTCGTACCGAGCTTCGACCTCTGCATCGACATGTGTTCGTCGTGGAACTACTACGAGTATGCGTCAGACGATCATCCGGGGGCGCAGAAGTGCGTCGCTGCGGTGTTTCGGCCAGGTGGTGTGCCGCCGGGTAATTGTTGGATCAAGAACTCGTCGGCGCTTGCGAATGGATTGAGACCGAACGGTGAACAGGATACAGCGACTTTGGATGGAACTTGAAGTTGTGGATTGAGTTCACAGAAACTCGTTGACCAGAATCTGCGGGAAGCTTGGAGGGCGTAAGCTGTTCTTAGGCGCTCGCTGTGCAGCTTTGGAGGCTATTCTACTTGACGAAATGTCAACGGTACATGAAAATTAGATATAAAGAACTTACAAGACATGCCTCCCGCCGTTTCTTGTGCGCAATGAGAGTGCAACATAGTTGATCGTGAGCTGGCCGAGCTTCAGACAAGCTAACCTGAAGACCCGCCAAGCTCGATGTTGCGGCTCAAAGGTCCAAGGCCAAGGGTCTTGGACAAAGCATCGACCTGCTGCATGAGTGTTTGACGAAAGAACATCTCTCTGTCCATCTAGCAGCTCATGGTATCCCGAAAGCCCATGCTCCCTATCAACAGCAACAGAATCAGCTATTGTTGAGTCGTCTGTGTACTCGCCTCGAAGGGCACACAACGTTTCACTCGATACATCTCCAGGAAATCGGTGCCATCAAGAATGGACCCTGTCACCTTTCTCCGCATCCCCGGTTTCACTGCTGCCAGAGGGCGCCCAGGATTGAACGTAGGCTTGTGGTACTTGGCTATCGTGCGTCGTTCACTGTGCCCATGTGGCTCACAGTACTCTTGTACCACACCACATCCCGACAGTCAGAACAGATACTGCGAGCCCAGATGGGTGACTAGTTGCCGGTCTGCCGGCGGAGAGACTTTCAACCTGGACGTATCCATATCGAAGGACGCTGCCCTCTATTGAATGGGGTAAGCAGGTGCATGAGCCCTGAGTAATGCCCGCTCTGCTCAGGGTGTGCCAGACGTGCAGTGCCTCGCGTGGCTTGGTGCTTCATTCGCTGAATCACAAGGCTTGTCGTTTTCTAGCTCTGCGGCACATGTCCAGCTGTCGGCAGGAGCGAAGCATAAATGAGTGATTGCCTGGATGCCTCGCACCAAGCTGGATGCAGGAAGAGGTACTTGGATACATATCGTGTTGTTGGTTCCAATTCGGTGTGATCGGCACGGCATGCCGCTGGGCGAGGATTCCGTCTGGGAGCTTTCAGCTGCAGCGCTTGTGCGACACTCGCTCGCGCAGGAGGTGCGTCCTTCTCGACCCCGTACGACCGCACTGCGTTCAAGGTGACCAGAAATGCCATGGCCGGTGAGTGAGGTTGGATTACGGTTCTGAGCTGATGGTTTAGTGCCAAGCGGCATCGTCCCGTGACTCCACTTCGGCAAGGCGGCCAATCAAAGCATGCTTGCGCCCCAGCTTTTCTCTACGTTCCAAGAACTCAGTTCGCCGGACAAAGCTCTCCTGACCCATCTCGTGCTCGCCATGTGCAAGAAGACCGCCCGCCCAGCATGGCCTGCGTCGGGCTTGGTTCGCCGCAATCCTCCACCGCGCCGTGAATAATACGAGTTCTTGTCCACTGCCCTGAGTGGATGAAATGAGTGGAGGAGTCGCGAAAGGCAGGGATGAGGCGGTACCTCATGCGATGCAACACCACCTCGCCAACCCCGCAAAGGATTCCGCGCCACGAACAGCAGCACTTCGCGTAGTCTGCTCGGCGGCCAATCGAGTCCTTGGCCGCACGAAGCGGTATTGGCCAATGTTGGTTGGCATCTTGGCCCTGCGCAATCAAAGGGCCAAGCGCCGCTGAAACAAAGGCCGCACGCGGCCACGCTGTCAGTGGCTGTCTGCAGGTGATATGGACTGGCATCCTCCCGGGGTGGAGAGATGGCGAATCGTCTGCTGCTGCTGTGCCCGATCCCAAAGACCTGCTCGGAAATCGGCATGGTGGAGGGGTCACGCTGGACGCAGATGCACAAATGCGAGCTGCGGCGTGGATGCGAGTTGTGAAGCAAGGGAATCATTGATATGCGACCGTTGTCCCCCAGTTGCCCCAGACCCCGTCTTTCCCTTCTCTTGGGTTGACTGTTGTGTTTGACTCTCTTTTCACACATCGACAGCCGCCAACATGGGCTACAAGGTTGGAAACATCTACGTGATCACGGCCGTCGCCGTGATTGGCGGCGGTCTGTTCGGTAAGTAGTATTGAACATATCGATATGACACATCCTGACAGTCTCTCCAGGTTTCGATATCTCGTCCATGAGCGCCATCATTGGCACTCAATCCTATCTCTGCTACTTCAACCAAGGCCCTGACGGACCAGGCTTTCCAGGACGCCAGGATCAATGCTCTGGCCCCACTGCCTCCGTTCAGGGCGGCATCACAGCTGCTATGCCAGCAGGCTCGTGGCTAGGTGCTCTCGTCAGTGGTTATCTTTCTGATATCTTTGGACGCAAGAAGTCCATCATGATCGGCTGTGTCATCTGGATCATCGGCTCTACCATCATTTGCGCTTCGCAAAACATCGGCATGCTCATCGCTGGTCGAATTATCAACGGCTTCTGCGTTGGTATCGAATCCGCTCAGGTCCCAGTCTATGTTTCTGAAATCGCTCCTCCATCCAAGAGAGGTCGATTAGTCGCCTTCCAGCAATGGGCCATCACTTGGGGAATCCTTATCCTCTACTACATCTCCTATGGCGCCTCTTTCGTCGGCGAGAACAACCCACAAGGATACAAGACTGCCTCATTCCGCATTCCATGGGGTCTCCAGATGCTCCCAGCCGTGCTCCTCTTGGGCGCCATGTTCTTCTTGCCAGAATCTCCACGTTGGCTGGCCCGAAAGGATCGTTGGGAGGACTGCCACTCTGTCCTGACCCTTGTGCACGGCAAAGGAAACCCCGACAGCCCTCTGGTCCGACAGGAGCTAAGCGACATCCGCGAGATGGCCGAGTTCGAAGCCCGCAACGCTGATGTGACATACTGGGAGCTGCTCACGCCCAAGCTCATCAACCGTACCCACATTGGTGTTTTCACCCAGATCTGGTCTCAGCTTACTGGAATGAACGTCATGATGTACTACATCACCTACGTCTTCAGTATGGCCGGCTACTCCGGGAACGCAAACCTGCTGGCCTCGTCGATTCAGTACATCATCAACGTCTTGATGACCGTCCCAGCCCTCATCTGGCTCGACCGCTGGGGCCGCCGCCCAACACTCATCATCGGAGCCACTCTCATGATGACCTGGCTGTTCGCCAACGCCGGTATTCTCGCCGCGCACGGCAGAGTCATTCCCGGGGGTCGCGACGGCGTGGCAGCAGTCAGTATGGAGGTTTCCGGCGCTCCAGCCAAGGGTCTCATCGCCTGCACATATCTCTTCGTGGCTAGCTTCGCACCCACCTGGGGTCCCGTCTCCTGGGTCTACCCACCAGAGCTGTACCCCCTCCGTGTCCGTGGAAAGGCTGTCGCGCTCGCCACGTCTGCCAATTGGGCGTTCAACACGGCTCTCGGCGCATTTGTGCCTCCGTCTTTCGTCAACATTCGCTGGAAGACGTACATCGTGTTCGGCGTCTTCTGCTTCTGCATGTTGATCCACGTCATCTTCTTGTTCCCTGAAACCGGTACGTGCGAAAATCACCACATCCACATCTGAAATTTCCACTAACATCTTCTCAGCTGGCAAGACTCTTGAAGAAGTCGCCGACATCTTCGAAGATCCCAACGGCATCCACGTTGGCAAGATTCCCATTGGCACTCCGGTTCGTACTCCCACTTCCACACTTCTAAACATTTCCCTGTCACTGACACTCTCCCACAGGCCTGGAAGACTCGCGTTCAGTACCAGAAGGCCCTTGCTTTGGAGCACGGAGATATCGATACCAGCAAGAAGCTTGATGATCACAGCCCTGAGAGAGTGGAGCATACTACAAATGAGGAGAAGGTTTGAACCCGGTTTGAAGAAGAGAAAATGTCTATCGCTATTTACTGTTGAGGGGATGTTGCGAGATTGTGTTGTGGTGAGATAGGATGAAGAATCTACGGATCTTGAACTATCACTTTTCTGTTTTGACCACCTCGGAAAGCTCGCTACTTCGTTGTAATGGTATTCCGTTCAGTCCATTATTGTGGCAGCGCAGCTCGACACCGCCCCCTTGTTTCGAGTTCACGGCTGTTGTCCAGCTTTCTGGATCGACCCACGAAGCACAACGGAGACAAGCGGTGGTATCAATATCTATCCGACTGTCGGAAATGAGCCGGATGGCTGTGTTTATGTGACTACCGGAAGGGCGTGGGGATGGGCTCAGTGAAAGCAGGCTGTGGACCTGACCAGGCTTGACGGACATCGAGCAGCCGCAGTGATGTTCCTTCGAGAATGGACTGGACCTCCTGAACGAGCAGGAAAGCTGCCTTCACCACCTCAAACCAACACGACCTCAGTCTCTTCAATACTCTTCAACAGCCCATTAGTCTCCAGCTCCTGACCCATAATCCCGTTCACGTAAGCAAACCCTTGGAAGTCCCAAGCACTCTGCTCAGCACCAGGAGTAGCGCATCTCAGAATCATGGGCGCAAAACTTCCAGCTGGCAGGAAAAGCTGATCGCCAGGCTGTACAAGATAGGGTCCCAGACCGATGAAGCCTTTCTCAGTGATGAAGATTCTGTTGCAATCGAGTTCGGTCCTCCAGATGCCGATGTCTCGCTGCTCGGACTGTGGTGCTTCGATGTTGAGGGCGTTCTTTCTAGACACGGAATGACGCCAGTCTTTGAAGATGGTGGCGATTGCGTTGTCTGGGAAATAGATAATTCCGTACATATTTCCGCAGAGATGTCTCAGCTCAGTAGTGTAGCTATCGTGGGATACACTGTCATCGAGAGATCTTTGGTACGAATAGATGGCGGCGAGCTCTTCTAAGGCTGCAGAATTCGATGTGGCTATCGGCGAGCACATCGCCCTGAACCTTAGGTAGACCTTTTTGGGCCGTGAGGAGCGCGAGCTTAACAGAGCCTTCCTTACAGCCTTTTCTGACTTCAAAGGCCGTGTCGTTTCCTTGACTGTATCGAGTGACACGCCTCCCACGGTCAACGCCCCACAGGCAGGCGCATAACGCACGGCAGGATATTGGCGAAAGATGCGACAGTTCAGGATTCTGACCAGGTCTTGTTTTACAGGACTGGAGACGGTCATGCCCGGAGAGGTGAAATCGAGTGCCCAAGAGGGCGGCGGGTGCGACTCTAGTTTGGCATGCTTGTCGATGAAGACCATAATGTCGAAATTGCGGACCGTGGCGATAGAAGCGTACGTTGCTACTGCGAATACCTCTTGAACAGACTTGCTGTAATCTGTTTCGATGATGTCTCGTATACCGGGCTGAATAAGACCAAGCAGAGCATAGACTTTGTCTCGAGGATCCGTGGATTGAGTTTGACGCAGAATGTCCATTAGCGTCACAAAATCCCTCGAAGACTGATCGCTGCTCGTGAGTCGTCGGATTGCCCCCGCTACTCTAGGTACGCCGAGTTGGCGATCGTAATGACCGATATCAAGAAGCCAAATCCAACTGAATTCATAGGACTCGAGTAAAACGATAGGTTCAACTTTGGCAAGAGCGACCTCCTGTACGATCTGCTCGGGCGATTATCAGTCACCGATGAGATGAAGACATCATCAGACTCACCCAGATCCGTTCCCACCAACGACCTGACGGTCTCTTCGTGAGCTGAGTCCAAAAGTCTTTGGAACCTTGTCGCCACATGGGACTTCCAAGTTCCCCCGAGGTGCTGTCTTCGTCGTCGACGAGGTCTGATACTCTCGGCCCATGCGAAGAGACACGAAGACCGAGAAGCTCCTTCCGAGTGTCTCCAAGCCACACAATGACACGTGCTGCGTTGCTGTAAATTTTCTCCATAAGCCGAACCTGATGATTGCGCTCTCGAATGTTCGACTGATCGATGCAGATCTGATCGATCCAGAGGGGCCGGCCATCATCTCGGTTCCTCAGTCGTAGCAACGCCATCCAAAGGTTCGTCGTGATTCTGATGCTGCCAGCACCGCCGTTCAGTGTCAGTCTGACGACATCTGTTTTAGAGCCCCAAGCATAAGATAGTGCATCAAAATCAGGGCTGCTCGCGGAAAGATCCCGTTGAAAGGTAGGCAAGTCAACAACTGATAGCTCGCATGAGATTTGGAAGAACAGGTTGGTTTGGGGCAGGATCCTGAGGACTCGGATCTCTCGCTCCGGATCAATGTCGATGGGAGGATAGATATCTGGTTCGTTGTTTTCTCGAGATGCGTAATCGCTGTGTTGATCCATCGTTTCTCATGGCCCTGGTTTGACTGGCACTGTTGAACAGTCTTTGACGTGGTTTGGGCAGTGATGCAGTCCTGTGACTTTTCGATCATGTAGGCTGGCACAGCTGAACGCCAGGGGGTGGCTCGTCTCACGTTCGCGAGTGGCAATGCATGCCTGTATCCTGGGCGCAGTCGCTGAAGCGAATGCGGCCTCTTCCGGCTCTTCGGCGTCTTGTCAGTCTACTGAGCCACCTGTCAAGCGTGTGCCTTCCTCTCCTCGCGTGCCCTGTGCTGGATATCATTCATTCGCACCTCTCCCACAGCACGGGCTTCACCGTGGCCCAGTCCTGACGATAAAGTTAGGGTGTCAGTTAAGAATAGTGAGCCTGCACAAGGCCTATAAACATGAATTTGTACATTCAACACGAACACGAATATACACATAATCTACAAATCCGGATTCAACCCCCCAGAAGCATTCATCCCCTCCACAGGCACCGCATCCGCAACCTCCCTCTGCGTCATCAACGCCTTCCCAAGCACAGCCTGCATAATAGCATAATTAACCACACACTTAACACCCAACTCCTCCCCTCTCTTCACAATATACCCATTGATATACTCAATTTCCGTCTGGCGGCCCGCACGCATATCCGCAAGCATACTGCTGATATTATCCCGAGTCTTATCACTGACGCTGACGACGAGGGTCTCGAGACGCTCGGCGGAGAAGCGGTGCGGGACGTTGGGCATGCCGCGGAGCTCGGGGAGGGAGCGCATGACGAGGGAGGTCTCGGCGAGCATGAGGCGCATGGTGCGGGAGAGGGGGAAGTTGTAGAGGAGGGACCCGTTGCGGTTGTCGAGGAGGGAGGTTAGGGGGTTCATGATGGAGTTGATGGCGAGTTTTTCGAGTTGGAGTTGGAGGAGTTCGATGGGCGTGAAACCTACGGCGCAGAGGACGGGCGTGCGGGTTAGGGTTCGCAGGAGGTAGCGGGCGCTGGGGGACCATTGGTCGATTTGGGTGTCGTTGATTTTGCCTTCGTTGGAGGTGCCGTGGCCTGTGGGGGTTGGTGGGCGGTCTGATGAGAGGGGTTCTCGGGGTATGGCGCCCAGGGAGAGGGTTCCGTGGCCGGCGTGGACGACGAAGAATGGATCTCGTTCAGCTACTTCGGGCGGGACGTTGGCTCCGTGGGAGATGATGCCTTGGACGTAGTTTGGCCTCGTGGCAGGGTCTGGGAAGAGCTGCTCATTCACATCGTCGATAACGCCCATTCCGTTCTGCAAGAAACAGATGGTACTCTCACGATTTAAACGATGTCGAATACGTAGAAGAGCGGGGATCGTTCGTATCGTCTTGGTCGTAACGATGAGGTTGTGAATGGGCTCGTTGGACTCGGCGTAGTCTCCCGGCAGAGGTCTGCGAGTCGTTTCTTCCTCATCTGTAGCCATCGGACTATATCCCATCTTGCCTTCTTCTTCCAGCCTTCGTGCCTCCTCCGCTTTCTGCCGCTCAGCAACAACCTTTGCAGCTTCATGCGGCCGCATGCCCGACTCATCTGCAGTGTCGTAGACTCCTTGTGTTCCATACCGCACCTCCACTCCATGTTGCCTTATATTGCCCGGCGCAAGTTCCACATCGAAGCCATCTCTTCGAACCGTATACTCCCCATCTTGCACCGTTATCACTTTCGGACTCTTCTCCCACGCCTCCAGCAATTTGTACCGATGGAAGATCAAAGTAACAGGCGGCGGATTGGGTATACCCCGCAGCGAATGCGCAACCAGCTTCCCAATACTGCCAGTGCCCATGATGTGTATGCGCCGCGGCACATCGGTCTGCGCGGCATACTGCCTATCAATCGCAGACAGCGATTCCTTCATGACCTCCTCCTCGCTCTTTTCCTGCTCCTGCGGCTTTGTCCCATCATCGATAAACGATTCCCGTGATCCAGAATTCGCGGCCATGGTCTTGTTATCCCACCAAGAGTAGAAGAGCGAATGCGTTGTCGAGAATGCGGCCACCCGGCCCACTTGAATGCTACCGAGCAAGCATGATCCGTTGGACCGCGGTATCCGGCGCGGGAGGTGGTAGAGGGCTGTGAAATGCAGGTTTACTACGGGTTGCTATGACGGAGCGATCATAGCAGTGGTCGAATTCGGTATCGAGTGGTGGCGAGGCGTTTATATGGTGGTCGTTGGTGGTGATGTCGGAGTCTTGGGCGTCATGGACACGGCCCAGAGCAAAAGCTTCGGCTGGGAGCTCGGACCGCTCTCCGTCGACATTCACTCACTTCACCTCGTCTCATCAACGTTCCACTTTCTGCATTTGGAGATCGACAGCGATGTCGTCCATCAAAACATTCCGCAGTCTGCTCTCATTACCGCCCTCGATCCGCTCACGAAGCTTCTCCGTCCTCAATCGCCCACAGCCCAACTATCCCGGCCATGTTCCACTCACATGGCTCGAACGAGGAGCTCTCGCAATAGGCTCAGCCTTTGGCTCTCTGAAAGATCCATATCGCCACGACCTCATCGCCTCATTAGGTGAAGCTACAGCGAAGCCCTACTTCGTCTCGCGCCTGCGGAAGGCAATGCTAGCAAATCCCACCGGACGTCGCATTCTCAAAGACAAGCCCCGAATTACCAGTCAAAGCATGCGATTAGAAGAGCTGAGGCAGCTACCCGAGAACACAGTCGGCAGGGCATATGCAATGTGGCTGGACAGAGAAGGCGTGACACCAGATACTCGAGATCAAGTGCGATACATCGACGACCCAGAAGAAGCATATGTCATGCAGCGGTATCGCGAAACGCACGACTTCACACACGCAATCACAGGCCTGCCGGTCATAATCGAAGGCGAGCTCGCTGTGAAGGCGTTCGAGTTTGCGAATACACTTTTGCCGATGACTGCGCTTTCGCTGGTCGCGATTGTGAGATTGAAGCCGGTGGAGCGGGAGAGGTTCTTTAGTATTTACTTGCCCTGGGCTTTGAGGAATGGGTTGAAGGCGGAGGAAGTTGTGAATGTGTATTGGGAGGAGGAGCTTGGGACTGATGTGGATGTGCTGAGGGAGAGGTTGGGGATTGAGAAGCCGCCGGATTTGAGAGAGATTAGGAAGGCGCTGAGGGATAGGAAGAAAGCTGAGAAGGCGCAGAGAGAGACGAGTGAGAGCTTGGGTGCGGTGAAGGATGTGTGAATGTGGAAGTGAAATTAGGTGGCAGGTGAAATGGAAACGAAGGTTAGTATTCATACCACATGACTGTGTCATATGCGCTTGTCTATTGTATCACAACCGATGCGGAAAGTCTAGCAACACCACAACTGATGCGAAAGTGTACAGAAACACCACTCACTCGCATCGCGACACCTCAAAACCGCCCCCAACACATACCACCACCCACTCCTCCCCCGAAAACTCCCTCATCCCACCCGCCACGCACCTCAAACACATCTACCAAGTCCCCCACCCGCAGACATCCAAACCCCGCCTATATAAGGCACAAGCAATCCAGCACCCTCGACAAAAAAGAAACTTGCGCACCCAAAAGAATGGATGAGCCTACGCTAAGATTTCTTTCCCCGCTGTAGCCTAATGGTCAGGCGTAAGGGTTTAAGTTTCAGGGCGGGTAGAATAGTCTGGTTGGTGGGCGATCAGATTTGGGAAAGTCGTTAGTTCGAATCCCGGTAAAAGATGTTCATTTCTCGATGAGAGGTGAAGATCTTTTTGCTTTTGAACTTGTGTCGAGATATTGGTGGTTGGGTAGGGGTGGTTGGCGCGTTTCGTTTGGTCTCTTTTTGATGTTTCTGGCGAGGATCGGCTTCGACTCGTTGAGCCAGCGACCGTCGCATCGCATTTTGATTTTGTCCATAGCCACCCACACCATCCTTATGACCTACCTTCGATGAGAAGGAGGAGAATTCGTCGGCTCCGGTACTGCCTCGCCCTCCCCCATGACACATACGAAAAGCATGGAATCAACAGCCCAGCCAGAGCGAAATCGGCCCATCGCTGCTTTTTTTATATGTTCTCTGAGCGACTTCCCGCAGTGGTAATGCCCGTCCTCGAATCCTCCGTGTTCCAGCCCAGTCAAGCTCCTGCTCCACGGAGCAACAAGCTCTCAGATCGACGTCAAGCTCCACAACTTCAGCTCGCATGTCTTGCCTTGCCTGCAACAAGCTATCTTTACGTGGACTTCCGCTGTTCTGTGGGGAATGGACACGACATCTGAGACCGAAAGTTGACATCCAAAGGGAGAGATCCTTCACATTTCAGTGTCAGCTCTTGTCCCAGAACGATACGTTGTGGAAAGAGGTGAACTGAGCAAGACAATAATACTTCACGCCAACAAGATCGCAGAACAAGTCTACCGCTCACCTCCAAGATGTCAACCGTTGAAGACGCCATCAAAAGAGTCCAAGCCGCAGCTAAACAAGACACCACAGGAGATCCAGCGGCTCACGCAGCTCTCCTAAAAGAAATTTCCCACCTTCGCGATGCAGCAGAAACGCCCGCGGACCGGCTTATGCGTATGCGCTTCCACCATATCGAGAACCTCTGCGTGCGCGTGGCGATCGAACTAGGAGTTCTGCAAGCCATAGCAGCCAAAGGCGGCAAACCCATCACCGCCGCCGGACTAGCCACAGAACTTGAGGTCGATGAGCTATTGATCGTGCGGACAATGCGTCCCATAACCCACGCCCGCATCGTCGACGAAACCGGCCCAGCAACCTACGCCAGCAACGCCACAACAGACCTCATCACCACGCCCGGCGGGATCGGCGGGGAGAAACACCACACAGATCTAGGCTTCGCGGTCGGTAGCAAACTAATCCCTATGATCCGGGAAGGAAAACTGCACCTCTTCCCTGATGAGTCGCCCGAGCATATAAGTCCTTTTGAGTATACTTTTGGCAAACCGATTTTTGAGCACTTGCAGTATGATCGAGAGCAGAAAGAGGCTTTTGATAATTATATGGCGATTCGGAGGGAGGGGATTGTGCCGCAGTGGTTTGAGACTTATCCGGCGGCTGAGGAGCTGAAGGTTGGGGAGTTGAAAAGGGAGGACGAGGTTTTGGTTGTGGATGTTGGGGGTGGGGTGGGGCATGAGATTGGGAAGTTTCGGGAAGCGTTTGGTGGTGTGTTGCCGGGACGGTTGGTGTTGCAGGATTTGGGGGAGACGGTGAAGGGGCTTGAGATTGAGGGGGTGGAGGTTATGGAGCATGATTTCTTCACTGAGCAGCCGATTAAAGGGGCGAAGATTTATTACATGCGTCAGGTCAGCACACCCCAACTCTTCTCTCTCTCTGTCAGCCCCTTTTACTGACACTTGACTCAGATCATGCACGACTGGTCCCCGAAGACCTGCACCAAGATCCTCTCCCACCTCGTCAAAGCCATGGACCCGGATTACTCCCGCATCCTCATCGACGACTACGTCCTCCCAGACACAGGCGCCGATCGACGAGCCGCGGCAATGGACTTCTTAATGTTCATGTTCGCCCAGGGAATGGAGCGGAGCCAAAGCCAATGGGAGGCTTTGCTCGAGGGTGTGGGATTGGAGATTGTGAAGATCTGGCAACCAAAAACGGGACTGGAATGTGTGATTGAGGCGAAAGTGAAGAAGACATAATCGTCAACACAACATGTGCGGTATAGGAGATCCCTCTCACTGCCTCACACGAAACTGCACCAACGGCCCCTCCTTCATACTCGTAAACGAATCTCTCAACTGAAACTCCTCCCTCCGTTGCCTACCCACCTCCCTGCTCTCCGGATCCCCCTCCCCCAACCTCGTCCCCGGCGCAAGCCGCATATCATACATATGCACAACCCTCGCAAGCGTAGTCCCCATCTCCGCATACGCCATGCCCTTCCCAATACATCCCCTCGGTCCCACGGAGAACGGGCAGAAAGCAGACTGCGCCAGAGCGGACGTCTCGGCACTGATCCAGCGCTCGGGCTTGAAAGCCCAGGGGCCAGGGTAGTACGCTGCGTTGTGGTGGATTGTGTAGTGTGGCACGCCGACGACGGTGCCAGCGGGGATTTGGTGCCCGTCGATTTCCATTCCGCCGGCGAGGACTTCGCGGGGGAGGAGACCGCCGACGGAAGGCGAGAGACGCATTGCCTCGTCGATGCAGGCGCGGAGGTAGGGGAGGCTGGAGAGTGTGGAGCCCATGCGTATGTCCTCTGTCTCGATGAACGTGGAGCGAATTTCTTCGTTCAGCTTTGCGAGTTTTTCTGGGTTATGGACAAGGTAGAATATCGCCGCCGTCAGAGCCGTAGACGTCGTATCCGATCCCGCGATGATGAGGAGATTGCTTTCGCCCCAGAGCTCCGGAGTCGTGAAACCTCGTCCGGTTTCGGGGTCTTTGGCTTTGAGGAGGTAGTAGAAGAAGTCTTTCCTGTCGACGTCCATGCCCATTTTCGTGCGTTCGGCGGCCTGGGCTTTGCTGTACTGCATGTACCTAGCTCGACCGGCAGCGATTTTGCGGAAGAAGAGCTTGTCGAGGTGATACTCGTGGATTGGGAGGTACGTTCCGCAGATGAGATGGCGATGGGCGGCGTTTCCAATCAGATCGATGGCGAAGCGGTTTACGGGCGATGTCAGCATGCCGAAGGCTTTGCCGAAGCAGAGGTCGCCCATGATGTCGAAGGTGAGGTAGTTGGCTTGGTCCGAGACGTCGACGGCTTCACTGTAGCCTTTCGATTCGGCGTTCTGGTTTGCGAAGGTCGTCATGCCGGCGAGATTCTGGCAGAACTGGCGTACGTGGGCCAGGATGTGGTTCTCCATCGATTTGATGGCAGCGTCCGAGAAAGCATGGCTGAGTACTCGTCGTTTCCGGGCGTGGATGGATTTGTCGATCGAGCTGTGGGTGCTGGCGGAGTCTTTCGTCGCCCAGAATGCTTCGTAGAATTTCGCTTTTTGGACATTCGATTTGAAGCCGTAGATCTCCTTCAATGCGGTGTTGCTGTTGAAGGACAGGCTGTTGGGCCCGAATCTGACGACTGGTCCGTACTTCTCGTGACATCGCCAGAACTCCAGATGTCGATCTCCCTTAAGCGCATGATAAGTCTGATGGAGATCCGTAATCTTCGCCAGAAACGGTCCAGGGTACTTCGCGAGAGGGTGGAAGGAAACGCGATAGACGATAAGGCCAATCGCATAAACCACCAAACTGGCCGGCAGAAGCGCCAACAGCCCCAACATCGACATGTTTGAGATTCCAGAGAGAGCCATGGCTTCGTGGGGTTGATATTGTTGAAACACAAAGAAACAGCTGACCTACCTGGGCTCTGCCATCTTTATGGCAGCTTTGTGCTTAAGCCGAGCACTCATAAACATCGGTAGATGATGAGACGGCTATGGGCGGTTAGATGGCTGTATTACGACAGGAGCTGACTGGCATATAAGTAGCGTCGGTTTACCTGGAGATGGAGGTGAGATTGACGTGGGAAGGAAAGGAGGAGGTTGCGCTGGCCAATCAAAGGGATGATGACTGATGCTGCTTAAGCCGACGGTAGCCGCGCCTGGCAGGTTGTTCTTACTGCTTCTCTCTTCCTCTCGTCAACTTTGAGACAGCCTCCATGTGTAGGGTACCTCCATTATCTTGATCGAAATTGGGCTCTTTGGTCATTCTTTTGATGCATCAGTGTCGAAACACAGCTTACGAGATGTGGAACCTTTGTATCGGTCGTCTATGCACGCCACCTCGAAGGCGGGCTGCTAGTTGGACTGCAAGCTACAGCTAAGTATAGCTCTCAATGTCTAGTCTCTGTTGTCTTTCGTACTGTGTACGATCTCATCTGTAAGGTTCTGCTTTCAACCCTGCCTTCAATGAATTTGAGAAGATGGGAGACCGGCAAAGCAACGAGAAAATCCATGTCATCATCATTGGCGCTGGTATGCATCACAAACCTGCCGGTCCTGTTGAGACGACGCTGAATAGAGAATAACAGGCATCAGTGGCCTGCTACTCGCACAAGGTCTGAAGAAACGCGGCATCTCCTTCGAGATCTTTGAGCAAGAGGAATCAGCTGCACACTATCGAGCTCGAGAATGGTAGAGACGGCTTCCTTAAGACAGAAGCCCCCTCGCTGACGACGGTAGGGGAATGTCAATCCAATGGGCATTGCCCATGCTTCCGAGCCTCTTGCCCGGTGACCTCATGAGCCGGCTCCAGGAGGTCTCGGTGGACCCTCACTATGTCTTTCCGAAGACGGGGAACTCGATGCCTGTCTACGATGCTTCCAACGGAGAGTTGCTGAAGGTCGTTCTGGCCAGATTAAAATCGCCCCCGATACCCAGCTAAATTGTGTACAGAACATTCCATTGGTCGAGATGATCCGAGTCTCCAGGCGCAAAATGCGAGCTCTCTGCGCTGAGGGAATCAACGTTCAGGTGCGACTCTTCGGACTGTTGGAGTATTCTGAGAAGCTGATCTAGGCGAGACAGTACGGCAAAGAATTTCGAACTCTTCGCACACTCGAAGACGAGCCATCGATTACCGCCCACTTCCTCGACAACACCTCCGCAACCGGAACAGTCATCATCGCAGCAGATGGCGCAAACTCAGACGTTCGTCAAGCGATCTTTGCAGCCGGCCAAGGAGCGGCTCAACAAATCCCCTACGGCGGCGTGAATATGCACGTCCAGTATCAAAACGCAGACACCGCAGCCTTCGTCCGCAAATCCTTGAGTCCAATTCAATGTATAAATGTTCACCCTAAGGGCTACTGGCTTTGGATGAGTGTTCAAGATGTTCCAGATCCTGAGAAACCGGAAGGCTGGACGTTTCAACTGCAGTGGACTTGGAAGCTGGCTCCTGAGACTGCACCGCTTGCCGAGCTTAATCTGGAGAGACTGAAGGCAGAGGCCGATGTCTCATTTGAGGAGCCGTTCAAGACGGCCTGGGCGAAGATTCCGGACGACACAAAGGTGCCGGCGAACAAAATCTCCGTTTGGCCACCACAGCCTATCTCAGAAGAAATCTTCCGAGGCAAAGTCGCTCTGCTCGGCGATGCTGCCCATGCGATGTCTTTTCACCGCGGCCAGGGGATGAATCATGGAATTGCCGATGCGGTGAAGATGGTTGAAATGCTGACAAGCGTTGACGAGGGAACGATGACAATGAAATATGCATTGAGGGAGTACGAAGAAGAGATGATCAAGCGAGCAGGGGAGGAAGTCGCTGTGAGCAAAATGAATACTGAGATGATGCATGACTGGGAAAGGCTGATGCAAAGTCCATTCATGCAAAGAGGAGGAGATATAAACAAGTGAATGGGCACTCAAGACGGAGGAGTAGCACAACGCCAGAGTATGAGATGTCATCGACAGGCAATTCAGGCTTCGATGTGAGCTTCCTTGGGCCAGCAGTCCGGCAATAAAGCTCATGACCCCTCCTTATACCCTTACTGAAGACGAACTTCATCCCACTCCAAACACATCATCATCATCAAACTCTGCATCGCATTGAAAATGCCGAATTCCAAAGACAAGCTCAATGGTAAACAGGTCCTCGTTGTCGGTGGGACATCTGGGTACGAGGCTCTTCTCCCCAAGACAGACCATGACTTGCCCACAGAAGCTAATCAATCAACTCCAAGTATCGGCGCCGGAGCCGCAGCTGCACTCCTCGAGCATGGCGCCCACGTTATGATCATATTCTCATCTGAAGAGAAGCTCCAGGCCGCACTGTTGAATTTCAGCCACCCAAACGTCAAAGGCGAAGTCGGCAACGTCCGCGACGAAGAGAGCTACACAGCTCTCCTCCGCCGTCTCGCTCCTTTCGATCATGTAATCTACTCGAGCGTAGATAAGATCATCAGAGTTGCTATCGCGGAGGCAGATCTCGAGGAAGCGAAGTACTACTTTGGTGTCAAGTTTTGGGGCGCCGCGATGACGGGGAAAGGCAAGTCTGATCTGTCCCTACTTCTGGAAGGATGAGGACTTATGGTCCTCGTAGTGGTGTCAAAGCACGACATCATCCGTCCAGGCGGCTCCTTAACATTGACTTCCGGCACGGGAGCCATGAGACCCGGCTCAACGGCATCGATTGGGGGTTCGTTGAATGCTGGACTTTTTACGATGACGCAGGGTTTAGCGAATGAATTGGCAAGTAAAAAGATTCGTGTGAACTGTAAGTGTTGAGTGGCTATCAGAGGTCGATGTCGCTTAACATGGACAGGCGTTGTCCCTGGTATGGTCAAGACGAAGCTCTGGGATAAGATGGGGCAGTCCAAAGAACAGCAGGGCGAAACTTTCGAAAAGTTCTCCAAGACTCTGCCGGTGGGGTTTGTGGCGACGCCTGAGGATGTGAGTAGACCCCCGTTGTTGATAGCGTTGGGACGGAAAGCTGATGTGCTAGTAGATTGCGGAGGCCTATCTGTATTGTGTGAGTATACTTGCTTCTTGGAGGTGGTGATCTTACTGATGAAACTGTAGGTCCGAGCAGATTACGCCAATGGATCGCTCATTACAATTGATGGAGGTGAGTGGGAGACTGCTTGTTGTTAGAGCGTATTATCCTAATGTTCCATCAGGCGGCGTGCTATGAGTAGAGTTTTGAACAATGTCAGTTCAAGACAACCGAGACGTGTTAGCCCAGGAGTTCGATAAGTCGCAGCCAACAACGTTGAGCACTTACCGTCTTCCTTCTCATGGAGCAGGGAGCGCCTGTCTCCATAGACCTTCAATCTAATCAGCAGACCTCACTCTGCCATCAACCACTCATCCCTCAACAACTCCGCCGCCGTCTCCCTCTTCTCCGGCTCCCAGCACAACACTTTCTGCATAAAAGCCAGAAAAGCCTCCTTTTCACCTCCCTGAAGCCGTGTCTCCAAAGCCTCCATTGAGAGCTCGGGAATCTTCACGGAAGAATCTTTCAAGCTCCCGTCAGTGTCGAAATACTCCCACGACCTCTCACTCCGCCGTAGGAACTCCAAAGGCGGAGGTCCGAGACTGGCGATCATCTCTGCCAGGTGATAGATGTTTGATTGTTCATTCTGAGGTCCGCGAGCAGTGAAGAGCTGGGATTTGGAGGAGAGGTCCCATGTCTGCCATCAAGATCAAGTTAGTAAAACGTCGACCTTCAGCTCGATAGGGAACCCTACCATGACGCCAACATTCCAAATATCAACCGGGTACGACCACGGCATCCCCAAAATCACCTCCGGAGCCCGGTCGGTAGACATAAGGCTGAATATCATCCGTATACCCCACCTTCCCGAACCTCGCCTCACCAAAGTCACACAACACCGGCGGTCCAGTTTTCTTTGGGATGCGCAATCCTCTAGATCCGTAGATAATGTGGCCATCATCAACTTTCCTCGGGCTGGGATGGGACATCTCGTTGGCTTCGAAGTCTTCCCAAACACCGTCGTCTTCGATGCGGAAGTGGACAGAGAAAGCCTCTCCCCTCTCCAAATCGAAAAATATCGAACACCTCTCTCACAAGCAAACCGCCCTGATGAGCCGTGCTCATGGCATTGAGTCGTTTATACGCCGTGATTTCCCTTCTCGCTGAAGGACTGTTTCAATCGCAGACTTTCAAGCTGACAAACTGCTCATCCCTACACCAGTGATCATCAGCTTTCAACAGCGAGGATGGTTTAGAATGGAAACGGTACCTCAAATCCCTCCCCAACCACACCGTCGAACTCGTCCCATACCCCAACTTCCCTATTACTCGATACCTCTTGCCGAGAACCTCTCCGATGCGTACAGGGTAGAAAGTCTGAGGGGAGTACCAAGGCCAGTTCTCTTCTTCAAGCTTCGTATCCTTGGGAAGGAGATTGATCGAGGAATCATGTCTCTTCTTTAGCGACCAAGCTAAAGGTTGGACTCGGCAACGTGTACCTCGCTTGTTGACGTAGTGGAATGTTCGTGAGACCAAGGAGATAGCGTTTCGTCTCACGAGGCTCATACCGATGAAATCAAGTTGTCGCGAGGAGGGAAGGCAGGAGGTGAAGTTCACTCTCAAGTCAACTAGCGCGGCGCTTAAAATGCACAGACCAACAATAACAACTCATCTCATACCGAACCCAACAGCATCAGCAGCAGTGATAGCGGCATTGGGTATATATATCTACAGACAGTCCAAAGAGGAAGAACAACCAATACACTAACAGTAAACAGCGAACGCCTTCGTCGTTCTCTTTCCACCGACAGTCAGAACAGACATTAAGCACCACATGCGCCTTTCCATTCCATCCCATCCAGGAAGAAGTACCACAAAGTCCCGTTCCTCCTTTTAGTTCTTGGTCAGTCATAGACATGAGAATATCAATACTCTTTTCAAACAAAACAAAACAAAAAGCGCACAAAAACGATCGACGTTCTTTCATCACATCCCTCCGCCAATACCAGTTGTGGTGGCCGTGGGCGTAGGCATATCGTCGCGACTTGTCCTCGCGCTGCGCTCATCCCCACTCTTCCCCTCTCGAGTTCCCGGGCGCGTGTCATCTTCATCATCGAGCTCCAGTCCTCGCCTCCAATCCGCAAGACCGCCGACGCCAGGGCCCGAGCCAGCCGGGTGCGTGGCGGACGTCGGGGTGCGTTCGAAGTCGAAGCGGTCGGAGAGGCGATAGTTCTTGTTCGTTGTCTCCCAATGCGTGCGCAGAGCGTCGAGTTCGCTGGCGAGGGAGTCCAGGGCCATGGAGTTGCGGTGGTCGTGGCCGCCGGCCGATTCGGGTTGTCCGCTCGCGGAGTAGTTGCTATCTCCTCCTGTGGACACGTTCCGGCTGTGGCCCTTGGCTTGGCTGGAGCCGACGCTGGCTTCGCTGACGCCGCTGGGGGCGCGTTGGTGGCCGCCGGTGGTGCCGTTCATGATGGGGGTGTTGCTGGTGGACATGCGGGACTGGCGGCGGTAGTTGTCCACGCTGTGCTCGACTTGGTCGAGTAGGAGTTGGACCTTGTTCTCCGCGTCTCGCGCACGCTCTTCGAGGAGGGTGTTCTCCTTTTGTAAACGGTCGATATCGTTGCGCGACTGCGAGAATGATGACTGCAGCGTAGTCAAGTCATTCTGCGCCGATGTGTGCGAGCTCTTGGCCTGCTGGAGCTCAGTCTCCGTGGAGGACAACTGCTGCTGCATCGTCGTAATCCTCTCTTCCAACTTGGAAACCGAGCTTTGCAGGCTCGATTGTGTTGTTTCAAACTCCTGCTTCATCTTCTGGCGCTCGGCTTCCCAATCAGCCGACGAAGGCTCAGGCGTATTACGCTTGTCCGTCTCAGCATCCTCTTTCGCCTTGTCCAGCTTCTTCTTCAGCTCGCCGTTCTCGTTCTTCACTCGCTGCAGCTCCTGCTTCATCTTGGACAACATCTTCTCCGTGCCGCGGAGGTACTTAACCGCCGCTTGATGGTCATTGTCGAGAGCAGTCAACTTCTCCTCGTACTCGCGCTTCATCTTCTCGCCGCGCTCGTTGATCTCTTCGTACTGCACCTTGAGCTCTTCCTGGTTCTTGATGTTAGTCTCCAGCTGCTGCTCAAGTTCGCGCACACGTTGGAGGTCCGGCGTGCTGAATCGCTGCTGCATGCTTGGCGAGTCCAGGGCTCTTGATCGTCGCTTTTCAGAGACATTGATACCACGCTCGCCAAGGACCTCCTTTAGCGATGCATGTTGTACTGAGAGCGCGTTAGTCTCCAGCATGTGCCTCTCGAGCTTCTGTTCGAGCTCCGCCTTCTCGCTGCCGAGAGATTGGTTCTCCCGCATCGTGGCTTGCAGTTGCTTCCTGATGGACAAGCCCTCGCGACTGGCTTGCTCCTGATAGGCTTCCAAACCGGCGATACGCTCTTCAGCACGGCGAAGCTTCTCAGACGCAGCATCTGCAGCGGCTTGGTTCTGTCGGACCAGGGCGTTCGCAGATTCGACCTGTCTCTGAAGGACCGCAAGACGCTCGTCGTTAGCAGCTGGCGCACTGACGTCTCGCTCCGAGACCTTGCCAAGACCAGCGAGAACAGCTTCGCGATGGGTGCGGGCTTCTTGCGCGTGCTTCTGCGCAAGTTCTTCAGCATCCATCAATCGGCGGTTTGCGCTTTCCAGTTCGCTGAGACGGTCGTCATGCTGGGACTTGAGGTCGCGGAGATTCTTCTCCATTGTAGTCTTCGCGCTGCGCTCCTCTTCCAGCTTCCTCTCCAGCAAGTCGGCCTTTTCAGTCGATGCCGTGACCGCTTCGCGTAATGAGACAAGTATAGTCGAATGGCTCTGTCCATCACCAGAGACATCCTCGAGTTTTCGGCTCAGCTCATCCTTGTCGACAGTGAGGAGTTGATGTTGCGCCAGAATCTCGGCGTGGTTCGCAGATGCTTCTCTCGCCGCTTTCTGCGCCTCGTGAAGTTCGTTGCGTAAACTCTCAACCTCTGCGCTGTGCTGTTGTCGATACGAATCCAGTTCAGCAACTCGCTTCTGTGCTGCTGTTGCGGTGTCCTCGGCCAGCTCCCGCGCATTCTTCTCGGCTTCCACCTCTTGAATGAGCGTATCAATGCGTTTGCTCAGCTCGGTTTGGGCTTCCAACGATGAAGCAAGGCGTCGGCTGATGTCGTTGCTTCGATCAATACTTCTGCCCTCGCCATCTGGTCGTGGGCTGCCCTGTCCAGCCAGCTTGGCCTTGGCGAAGACCGCCTCGTTGATCGCAGTGTCACGCTGCTTCTCGATCTCGGCGATTCGTTCGGCCGCATTCTTACTCTGCTCGTCAATCGTCTCTTGGACCTTGGCAAGCTCTGCGCGCATCTTGAGGAGAGCTTCAATCAAAGGCCGGTCGTCATCGTTGAAGCTCTCGTTGGCACGCTCATCGAAGACCGGTGATTCTGCCGCTCGAGACGCGTATCCAGCTTTTCGTGCAAGCGCCAGCTCTGAAGCATACCAAGCGTTCTGCTTCTTCGCTTGTTCGAGTTCCCGCGCCATCTCGTCGTATTGCTGATTGAATGCAGGTGATGATCCGATGCCAGAGTCTTGCGGTCCATCCTCTTCAGACATCTTCCTGACTTTTGACATTGGCTCCTGCGTGTCAACAGATGCGCGCGGCGTTTCATCGTATCGATCCTGGCGGTTTCGGCTATCCTGCGTTCGCGACGAAGTTCGCTCGTAAGGTTGGGGTGGCTGCGCTTGTTGCGATGGCTGGTATGTTTCAGGTTTCGTCGAAGTCTGCTCCTGCTTCTCCTCGTAATAGCCGGGCTCGGGATCGAATGACGGTGATGTGGGCATGTTTCGAAGTGTTGGGGAGTTCCGTGCGCCTTCTGATGCCGCAATGTTATTGCTGTCGAATCGCTGCGGTCTCTCATTCTCCGGGCTGAATGCACGATCTTGAGGTCTGGTGGGCTGTCTGGCAGCTGGTTGTGCACCGTTTTGACGCTGCACCGGAGCTTGCGGTGGTGGACCTGTTGGCGCTGGCAATTGACCTGGAGCAGCTCGAGGCAGGCGCGAACCATCAGGAGACCGAATTCTATTCTCGCCGTTCTGACCTTTCTCGCGTTCCATGAGCTCCCGTGGAGGAGGTCCTCGAGTTTGACTGTTGTGACTCCCTGTACGCTCACCGCTGGGCCTCCTCGTACCCTGAATTCGTTCGTTCGAGGATTGTTGCGAGGCCGAGTCTGGCGGATATCGGATCTTACTCGTATCCAACACATAGCCCATGCTGAGCTCAGCAGGATCTCTGGGAGCGCTGCTAGGCTCTCCTGCCAGAACCATGATCTGCTTGCCAACAGTCGTCATGCTGTGTCCTGACCGCGGGCTCGGGCTGGGGCCCATGTTCTGGAAGGTGTACCATCTCCTTGAGCTGATTCGGAATGCCGCCAAATCTCCCAGATCATTGCCCTCCTCCGTGCGTCCACCGAAGATGTACATGACGTCGCCGACCAAAGCCGCAGCATGGCCTTCACGCGGTGACGGAATGTAGCCTATGCACTCCAACTGCGTCCACGAGTTCGATGCTGGCGAGTATGACCAAACGTCGTTGAACCAATGTACGCCATCTGTGCCACCGAAGAGGTATAGCCGATCTCCCCAGGTCACAACTGTGTGATTCGTTCGCGCTGGTGGGATCTGTCCGTGTGGAGGGCCGCCGTCGATGGTATTCTGTATCAAGATTTCCCATCTATTCGACGCTTGCTGGAGCGCGTTCAAATCAAATGCGACCAAGTCGTTGAAAAAGTATCCCTCGACCTGTCCACCAAAGATGTAGATCTTGCTGCCAAGAATGTTCAGGGTATGGCCATATCGTCCTGGAGGTCTGGGACCGGCGGGAAGAGCTCTTGACCATTGTTTCGTAGCTTACAAAGTCAGCATCACACATTAAATAGCGATAGTACAGCACTTACAAGTATTGAGCAGATATAGCGTATCATCCAGCATGTCACCCTCGTCCATCTTGGTGTCTCCACCAAACACGATGAAAGCATTCCCAACAAGCAAACTTGCATGTCCTACTCTTGGTCCGGGTCCTTCGCTGGTAGTCGCGACTGGGAAACAGGTCATGGTGGGACCTGCGGCTTCCACCATCCAAAGGTCGCCCTTCACAGTGCTGCCATTGATGAGACCGCCCATCAAATATATTGAGCCATCTTTGCTAGCGACTGAGTTGACAGCTGCGCCGTATCTCGGGAACGGGTTATTAGGTACTGTGAAGTTGATGCGTCGTTGCGACCACGGATATGGCGAACCTTCATTCGAAGGTCTGGTCTGCATGGGCATTCTGTGCGCCTGGAGTTCACTGTTAGTATGCGCATGTGCTCCACCTTCATTTGCCAAACTCACAGCGTCTCGGCTGTTGTCTCTGCTGGTATCCCGCAACGACTTCTGCTCAGGACTCGGCGGGCCAGCCATTCTCGTCGTGCCCTCTTCTCTCAGCGCAGCTACTCGGTCCTCGTGCGGTCGCTGTCCTGACACAGCCATCTCCTTCTCAGCAACAGCATTGATGCTCGCGCTCATGCTCTGGCCGGGGGTGGGCGACCCGGGCTTGCTCGAGATGCCGCCAATACCATTGAGGGTGGGAATGTTACTCCCATTACCGTCTGATGATCGGATATCGCGCGTCGCAGGAGGTAATGCTGATGACGGAGCAGCAGCACTTGGACCGGTCTTGGACTTGGAGGACTTGCCGAATCCTAGGAAGGACATGGTCGTCGAGGATCACGGCGCTCCCAGGGGCGGCGCAGGGTGTGGTGAAGGCGATGCGACGTGGCCTGCAGTCATGCGCGCGGAAGGAGCGATCGGGATGGAAGGGTGTCGGTGTCGAGTGGTGCGGTCTGGAGGAGGCCGGGGCGCTATGGGCGGTGGACAAAGTTGAGGCTGGCGGACGGCGAGGAATGCAGGCGGGCGGGCGTGTTGCTTGCTGGCGACGCCCCGAGGCAGCGATCGAGGGCGTGAGGCGGCGCGCGAGCAGCAAACAGCGTCGTCGTCGCACAGCAGCACCGCTGTACAATCAGGCGGTGGTGGTGGTGGTGTTGGCAGTAGTGAGGCGAATAATTTGGGCAGGCCAGCGGCGGCGACGTCTGCGCCAGGAGTTGCGCTTGTGCCTTAAGGTGTCGTTCCCGGGCGCCCGCTGTGAGATCGTCGCCGAGTGCCCTGTTTCTTGATCTCTTCTTTCCCTCAATATACTACATCATTGCCTAACTGCAACATTGATTAGACCAGTCAATTCCATTCCTCTCACCATCAATCCCACCACCCACCAGCAATTCTTGCGATTGACCCCCGTTCTTCTTGCAATCGCCGCATCCGCCATCTTGAAACACCACACCCGCGTCCCGAAAGTCTAACAATCGTCAGGGGTGCGATCGACGCCTAGCCTGTACCGTCCTGGGCACGCACCAAACCCTTCTGCCCACTGCCATCCCGCTGTTCTATATCCAGCAAACTCCCTTTTCTACAAAACCCGCTCCCTTCGCCCTGCCATTGGCCTCCCTGGTCCCTAAAAAATTATGGAATGAGCTGATGGAGCGACACGCGCTCACGCGACCCTTCATGCACGCCATTCGCTTCTGCCGGGGAGGCAGCAGGCCTGGATGCTGGTCTGCCGGTGACGCGGTGATATCTTGCATCAATCCCGGTCGAGTACTCCAATACCTGCTGTATCACGGGCGATGTCACTCCAAAAGCGAAGAACACGCTTGGCCAGGAAATGGAAAACGCTCACGACGCGACGAGATTTACTTCTAAACGTCTTCTAGAGGCTCATCATCTGCTAGGCAAGCCACCACGTGAAAGCCGAGGCGTCGCCCACGAGCCGTCGACTTGCGTTCCACAGAACTTCTCGGATCACGGAAGGCGATAACTACTAGGCTTGACGCCAACATCAGGTGCTCTATACAATCAATATCGACATTGGCTACTTTCCGAGCAAGCTGATCAATGAGGTCTGCCTCGCTATACACCTACCTCATCACGCAGCGTCGCTGCCTTGCTTTCAATTGAGGCCGCCCTGATCCCCCGCCTACATCAAGCCCCATGCCTCATAGTATCCTCATGCTTGACTACTTTAACCTCTCACAAGGCACCCATATATCTCCACCGCCATGGAGTCGACGAGCTTGAAACCGTATCAGTATGGTCGCTTGGACCCAAATGTAAACGAAATCAGGTTATGCGAGCTTTTACCAGGGAAGTCCGAGGACGATCTCGAAATCATCTTGACACGAGCTACTTTGGAAGTGCTTGAGTTGAAAAAGGGCGTAAGCCCGGGCATGACTTTGGACGCCATTCAGCAGACAATCCCTAAGGACTGGCTTGCTCTACAAACCCTCGAAGGACGTATCATCTTTCACAAAGCGCGGGACTACGGCCTTGAGGAGCCATTCGAAACTACATGGCAACATCCAGTAACAGGAGTGGAGCCACCTCGACGTGATACTCTCGACGGCATCTCCAACGTCGAGCCAAAATACGAAGCGCTGTCTTATGTCTGGGGCGAGAGGGCAGATGCAAGCCTTGCGTTCGTCAGGCCATCCTCGCATTCCCATGAAACCGAGTCGCGGACGTTGAAAATCACTCGGGCTTTAGCTCAAGCACTCAGGAATCTCAGGCACGAGAATACGTCCCGCACACTGTGGATCGATGCCATCTGCATCAACCAAGACGATCTTGAGGAACGAAGCAGCCAAGTGCGGAAGATGGGCTACATCTACAGTCACGCGCAGCGTGTAGTCATGTGGCTCGGCCCCGAGAAGGACGACAGCACGCTTGCAATGACCACACTGTCCTTCCTTGGACAGCAGGGCGAGATAGTGCAGAATGGAGGTTCCTGGACAACAAGACCTGGCTGTGCTCATCCTACATGGAGCCGCGATGCTGTCAGTCTTCCGTACACGGATCACACATATGACGCGATTGCCAGCTTGCTCGGTCGCCCATATTTTGAACGTCTTTGGATCTGGCAGGAAGTCAAACTTGCCAACGCTCTCTCCGTCGTACAGTGCGGTCGCGAATGCCTTGCATTGAGTGTATTTCGCAGGGCCGTCACTTGTCTGAGGGGGAAAAGAGGGTTCCTCGTCGACAGAGCACCGGTGCTTCGCTCTGTCGACATCGCATCGGCGCTGGTAGCACCACACGCTCCAGGACCATTCATCTTCATGCTGCAAAAGATCAGACGGAGACAGTGTTCTATGCCTCACGACAGAATCTACGGAGCGTTGGGTCTCGCCGCTCAGTCACTCGTGAACGAGTTGGTGCCAAAGTACAACGTTTCAGCTGCGGAGGTTTACCGAGAGGCTTGCCTAGCCACTATCCAGAATACGTGCAGATTGGAAGTCCTGGCTTTCTGTGATCTCGGACGACGTGTGATCTCTGGTCCGACCTGGGTGCCAGATTGGAGCGATTCTGGAAAGGCTCCTCACCTGCAGACTCTGTCTCCCACCTTCCAGGCTAGCGGCACCTCGAGAGCCTCACTGATGATCGAAGACAAGAAAGGCATCATCTCATCTGAAGGCGTCTTATGTGGTGTGATCGACTCTGTTTCAGCGAGTCAAGGCGCAGCCAGCAGCCATGAAGAATTGATGGCCACGTTGAGAAAGTGGATGCCAAAGGACTGTTTTGCAAGAACCTATATCACCGGAGAACCTCTCAGTCATGCGTTCGCAAAAGCCATCTGCGTGGGCCGTCTGCGAGAACGTGCTCGCGACACCGGCAACTATGCCACGATCAAAGAAGTCGAAACTTTCCTCCGCGGTGTGAGCTCTGGAAACGCAAGCAGCCTGGGCTCACTTGCGTCGGTATGGATCCATGGCCGATCTCTGATCACAACGAACACCGGTCTCCTCGGCGTCGTTCACGATACGGACGGTGTGGTCCGACCAAACGATCACATCTGTGTTCTTCTTGGCTGTCACCTGCCGATGATCCTACGTCCGCTAGAGTCTGGTCAATTCAGCGTTGTTGCACCCTGTTACGTGCCAGGGCTCATGGACGCAGAAGGTCTTCTTGGTCCTTTTCCACCGGGCTGGGAGCCGCTCGTTCTACCTGACACGCCTACGACGAAGAAGTTCGTATATCATCATCGTCCGAGCTCTACGACTACGATGGAAGACCCTAGATTGGGAGGCGTCCCGCCGGAGTGGGAACGGATCGAGGCTACACGTACGTCCGAAGATCCCATCCATTTCGTCAGGTTCAGGCACCTGGAGACTGGTGAAGTCATCAATAGTGACCCGAGACTGTTTCCTGAGGCATTGAAGGCGAGAGGTGTCGATCTGAGGACGTTTACGCTTGTATGAGCTTTCTATGGAGGCCTTTCTCGGGGGGGGGGTCACTCTCGGCATTCAGCATATCTCCGGCATGCCATCTACAGTTTTGATTTTGCGGCACCACCAACTCCTCCTCGCCTCAGCACTGGCTGGCAATTTTCACCCAACACACCCTCAACAAGCTGAACGACATCAGCCGCGCAGCCAAACGCCAACGTCCATCCAGCTCCGCCTTGACCATACGAATGCACAATGCGACTATTTTTACCATCGGCCTTTGGTCTCACCTCTCGCTCGACTCGCACATTGCCATGCCTAAATGGTCGCAAGCCAACGGCAAGAGGATAGCTAGGATGCAGTTGCGCCCTGCCGAGACATGGCATGAAGTCCTCACACCGCCTCTGAATATCCTGAATCACATCTGACTCCAGCGTCAGCCCTGTGTCGCCCACTCGGTCTTCAGCAATGCCTCCGAGCAACAGAGTGTGGTCGTTGCGAGGCACAATGAAAATGATCTCATTCGATGCCCCTGAGACATCCGCGCTGACAGTGTGTGCTGTCTTGATCGGCGGGAACGACCTGCCATCGTTGACCACCCGCAACAGAGCCCCTCGAACGGGGTAGCACGAGGAGTCGCCTGCCAGTTTTTCGGCGCCCAACCCGGTGGCATTGACAATGACATGAGCGTCGTATGCCGCCAGCAGTTGCTCTTCTTGATCCAGCAACTCGCCCTGGACATATTTCGTCTCCAACCTCGCCCCCTTATCCTGCACCAGCTTCATCAACCACAACATTCCCTGATCCGAATCAACAAGCGGCGACTCATGTTCATAACAATCCTCAATCTTCTGCTCTTTCGACACGCCATCCTCTTCAAAAGGCCCTTTTCCCAGCCGCTTAAACCCTCTCACCCCGGAGGCCATAATCTCCTCCATCTTTGTCAGCTGCACCACATCCCTCTCAATCCTCTCTGGAAAATAAAACCTCGCCGGCCGCATCCTCACCCCACTGGCCATCTCGTCCGCCAACGCTGCGTAGCAGTGATACGACACCATGCTCCACTTCTTGCTCTTCTCCAGCGAGACTTTGCCCTCGTGCTGCCCGCAGACCGCCGGAGGGTATTCCCACAGCGCACCTGCGATTTGGGAGGTTATGTGGTCGTCGACCAGGGAGGCCCAATGTTTTGAGAGCACGGTTACGCGATAGCCGCGGTCGAGGAGGAGCCAGGCTGTTGTTAGGCCCGTCACGCCGCCGCCGATGATGAGGATGTGAGGGGCGTTGGGTTGGGGAGTGTTTAAGGGATGGGACAGGGGCGTGAGGTCTCGCCACATTTGGAGCGGCATTTTGAGGTATGTTGTTTGCGAGGATTCGTTTCGAGGGAATGATACTTTGCTGACTGCACCGAGTCTTTGACGACGTCGATACATATACTTCTCAGCAAAGCCAGCACGTTTACCCTCACCCTACGACCACCAGCCTGGCCTCCACAAGTGCTCTTCGCCACTGAGCTATCCTCCGCCGCAATCCCAGATCCAAGATCGTGCTACCCACACAAGCGTCACATGTTTCCCGATCTGGGCTCTGCATAAGCCAATAATGGAACTCACAGGTGCCACGGACGGCGCTCCATTCCTGCATTCCAAACCGAGATCTTTCTGCAGGAGCCTCGGATGGCGAATGTCGTGCTGGTCGTGCCGTCATTCTGCGTCCTCCTCCCTCATTCATTGCCCCTGCCTGCATTGCAGTGGGTCTCTTGACCGCCATATACGCATTGTATCACTCTCGCCTGCACGCCTTATGAATATCATTCAGCCACTGGTACGCCTGCATCGAACCTCGTCCTGTGGAAGAGTTGCCATTACGAAGTGGAAATAGTTGTGCCGCCCTTGGACAGAGCTTCAGATCCATTCTTCTCATATTACTGATTAGGGGACGATCATGGAAGAGACATTGATGATGAACTTTCTGGCTATACCCAGTAGTCGCGGACCCTTCTCCGCAGCCTTTCCCCAAATGGACCGTCCAGAAATCATAGAGTTTCGAAGCCGCAACTCATGCATTTCGATTTCCTTACACGATCAAGCTGTGCAAGTGTTAGAGCCGCATAAAGCTAGCGGCGAGGAGAAGAGTCAAATCATAGGCCGTGTGTCAAGAGAATGCAACGATTGGCAGGAAGGATAGTCTTGATGAACGAAACCTTAGCTGTACTTCCAGAGATGACGTGACAGGGCGCGCTGACTTCTTGAGCTAGATGTCTTTCTTCTATTTACCGGCGGTAGACGTGGAGACGAGAGCTCCGACTACATGCACCGCACCGAGCGCACTTCTTCGACAACGAAGTCTTCATTCCTTCCACGACCCAACCTGCGAATCGCCCTTCGCGGCCAGCCACCATGCCTTCCCACTCGCCCAACAATCAAACTCCCAAAATCGAAGAACGAAACCTAACATGGTCCAACACCTCGGAACAAACCCACATCAACGCCTACTTCCACTCGCTGGACCCCTCCCACGAAGAACATCCCAAACACATCAAAGCAACAAAACTCAGCAATCCTCTCGCCCTCTTCCCCCGCTACAAGCTCTACCTCGCCATCCTGGGCGCCATAGCAAACTTCTCCACCACCTACGCAGGAGGCTCCTACACCAGCGCCACCGACCACATGGCTTCCGAATGGCACGTCAGCACCACCGCCATCCTCGTCGGCGTCACCCTGTATACCACTGCCTTTGCTATTACCCCGATGGCTCTCGCGCCTCTGAGCGAGCAAATGGGTCGTTGGCCCATCGTCACCTTCTCTGGCGTGGTCTTCGTCCTCGAAATCCTCTTCTGCGCCGTCACGAAACTCTACGTCGGTATGTTGCTCGCGCGAGTGCTTGTGGGTATGGCGAGCTCGACCTTTGCGGTGATCATCGTGGGCGTCGTGGCGGATATCTATGATTCTGCGCAGGAGAGGTATTTCGCTCTGACGCTTTTCACCGGCGGTGCCATGTTTGGGAATGGATTTGGACCTTTGGTGAGTGGGTTCATTGTGCAGAATGCCTCGTGGCGATGGGTCTTTGGGGCTTTTGACTTTTTTGTTCTGGGAATGGTTGTGGTGTTTGCTGTGAGTTATCATGAGACGCGGAGTGCGATTTTGTTGCAGAGGAAAGGGGAGGCGTTGAATGAATGGTATGAGGATGTCTTGCGTACGACCAAAGACCACCGCGGCGACGACGAGAAATCCGACCCATCTCTGTCCGCCGTCCGTTGGACAGTCGAAGGCTCCCAACAACGGAGCCTCGCCACAAAGATCAAAACCTCCCTAACAACCCCCCTCCGCCTCCTCCTCACCGAACCCGTAGTCTTCTGGTTCTCCTGCTGGGCCTCCTTCGCCTGGTCAATAATGTACGCTCTCCTCGTCGTCGTCCCTTATACCTTCCAAACCATCTACAGCTTCGACCTGCAAACCTCCAGCGCCATCTTCGCCGCCATGTGCATCGCCAGCATCCTCATGATGGGCATAACACCTTACCACGACAAGATTTGCAAAGCACTCCTATCTCCAGAACGCTACAACAGTCCTGAAGGCCTCCTCTACCCCGTCGCTATCGAGTCGATCCTCCTCCCCGCGGGCCTCTTCTGGTTCGGCTGGGCCGCCGAAACTCCCACCTACTGGATCGTACCTGCTCTCGGTCTGGCAGTTGCGACTATGGGCATGTTTTCTGTTTATCTTGCGGTTTTTGCTTATCTGGCGAGTGCGTATAAGCAGACTGCTAGTTCTGCGAATGCGGCGCAGTCGATGATGAGGAATTTGATGGGTGGGGCTTTCCCATTATTCTCCAGAGCCATGTTCGAAAGACTCGGTTTCGGAGGTGCCGGGTCACTCCTGGGCGGGATTGGAATACTCTTGACGTTTGTGCCGTGGGTGCTTATTGCTTTTGGGCCGAAGATTAGGGCGAGGTCGAAGTTTGCTTTTCAGGGGAATAGGTGAGGAATTGCGAGCAGAGCTGCCGCCAATGCGAAGCGGAAAATACAATCCGTATGTTTGAATAAATTCGCGTACACTGTCAGCCAGTTTTCACGACACCCTGGTCCATCACCACGCCCGTTCGCTTGACCTTGAGTGTCGCCAAGACGGGATCGCTACTGCCATGGTAGAACAATGTTGCAGCTTCCGCATCGCTATCATAAAAGGCTCTCAACTTCGTTCCCTCGACTGCATCGTCCAAGACTTGAAAGTTCGAAAGTCCAGATGTCTCTGAGAGCGCGAGCACACCTACAAGACTTCCATTTGTGGTTTGGTAAAAGACATAGTCTGTTCCTCCGCCGGATTCGTCACTGCACGCTGTGATGGCAGAGCTATTGGCGACAGGCAGATCGCTGTCTGTTGAATCTCCAGCTGAGAGGATGCAGTCAGTATGTCGGACCCATCAGGCATTGAGACTTTGTTGCTACTTACTCAATGTCCAGGTATAATCATCACTCGAATCCCACTTGAAGCTCCACTGCACCAGCGCACCGGTCGTCGAGTTGCGCATATACAGCCTGGCGAGGTGATTGTAGCTGGTGGCTCCAAGGCCACTACTACTGTCACTGCCATTCAGGAACGTCTCGTGCGCGAAGCCATTCCATCCAACCGAGCTGAAGTCTTGATCGCTACCAACGCCGAGTTCTCTGATGGACTTTGTCACCGACCCGTAATAGACGCGAATCGTCACATCCGTGCCAAAGTCCGGGAACTGGATCACATCCAATGCCTGCGTGCTCGGCTCAGTCGCATCATTCGTGAGGATCAGGAACGGCTCCAACCACGGCTCGTTTTCGGTGCGATTCACGGCCATGAGCTGTCCGTTGTCCTGGAGGAAGAAAACGATACGGTAGTACGTTCCGAAGAGCGAGACACCCGTGGCTGCCAGGGGTGATCCGGCTCCTGCTGCCGTTGTTACGATTCCAGCCTGGCCTGATGTTGTCCACGAGTCATTCCTGATCTTTCGTTCTATAATGCTGTTGTTCTGATCCTGGTAATATCCATAGACACCATCCGGCGTGGAGATCACCGCAGCACCGCTTCGATCGTGGACGGCGAGCGGCTGGCCGGCTTGTTCAGAGGAGTTTGAAGATGGCGCAGGTGTGTTGTTTGCGCTACGAATTCATCAGCAAGATTGCCACGAATCCCTTCGTGGGCTGGGATCATACGCATTGTCATCGCGACCGATTTGCGTTCCAAGGACACCACCAAGCACCGCCGCAAGAACAACAACACTCGCAATCGCAACGATCACGATGAAGGTCCTTCTCTTCAGTCCGCAAACTCTCCTCTCCCTCGGTCGGCGGGCCCCCACGGACTCCTTCTCTGTAGAAGTCGTCAGCTCTCCTCGATCAACTCAGGCCCCATCCCACCTACCTTCAACATTATGCTTCTCCTGCAACGGATCCGAAGGCGAGCTCCACTTTCCAGCAGCAACGGCTTCCTTGCTATTCGCCTCAGATCCAGCCCTCCGCAGCTGAAAAGGTGCCAACTCTGGAGCCTGGGCTTCTCTGTCAATGAACGCCTCGAGACCCTCTTGTGCCCTCCAATTCGGCTCATTTGAGGTTGCCATCACGGCAGTATCGACTCAGACATGGTGAGAGAGAAAGCAATGATGAACAAGAAGCTGCAAGCTGAACTTCAGATACTCAAATCATGGCACAGCACAAACTTTAAGAGGCCGCCCCCAGCCTTGTCCGCTTGTGCACTGCATGCGTCCAAATTAGACTTTGCTGTGCAGTAGCGACGTTTTGTCAACCGCTGTGTGACCGATCACGTTCATCCTGGCAGGAACGCACCTTCCTCATCTGCAAATGATATACATATATCACTCACCGGTTTACCAGAAGATCATGGAGCTCGGATCATCTGCGACCCAGACAGAAGAACTCTAAATCCACTTCAGCGCCAGTCTGCTCTCGAGCAGCGAACATCGCAGTTGAGGATCGTCTTCTTCTTACCCGCTGGCTGCGTGACTGCAGCGTGCAGTCTGCAGCGTGGGGGCCATGAAAGTATCTCGGTACCACTTTCAGCTGAAAGTCGCCTTCAAGCGAGCCATGCAGAACGCTTTGGGCCATATCGAGAGCGATCGCAGCACAGCCCCTGCTATCTCATCAAGAGCAGACGGACCCTTGAAATGACAACAGGAAGCATTTCCTCTCTTTAAAAGACGTCTGCGAAGTCGAGTGCGCCAAATGGCTCGTGAGTACAATCCAACGAAATACCCACGCGCACCTAGCGAAGTTCACGAACGAGTGATGCAACAGCCCGAACGACCACGCCTTCAACGAGACTGTCAAAAGGGCAAAACAAGTGATGTCTGTCAGCAAAAGACAAGGTGAAGTCAAACATCACCAACCCCGGCCCGACTGAGCCGACTCAACCCGAAAATTTGGGTATGGCGTGCTCGAACATCACCTCTCCATCAACCACCCGCAAACCAATCGCGCCCCTTCCAAGTCCCATAGTCTCCATCCAGATCGTAAGTTCGCATATGCGTTTCCCAATTCTTGGACTCTTATAGTATATTCTCTCGTAATAGTCTGCTTTCCCTTTGTTCCACGCAAGCCTGGGCGGGTATGGCGAATGGCGTCAGAAGCGAGGTTGATGAAAAGTGAAGATGTCTCGATTTCAGGATGAGATTTCTTCGTCTCGTACTCCTCTCCTCCATCAGCAGAAGAAGGGCAAGATGTTTGGGTACTCCAAGGAACCCACCATACGCTCCGCGAGCGACTCCAGCTCCAAAGACCATGGCGACGTCGAAGAATCCTGTAAGTCCCCACCACCCACCCAAAACAACCCCTTCTAACACCCTCCCAGACTCCGGCCACAACCCCTCAACAACAAAACGCCAAATCGGCCTAACATCCTCAACCTTCCTAATCTTCAACCGCATGGTCGGAACCGGAGTCTTCGCCACCCCCTCCGCAATCCTCTCCCTAACCGGCAGCGTCGGCCTCTCGCTCTTCATGTGGGTCTTCGGCCTCCTCATAGCATCCGCTGGCATGGCCGTATACCTCGAATTCGGCACCGCGCTACCCGTGAACGGCGGCGAGAAGAATTACCTCGAGTATGTCTTCCGAAGGCCGAAGTTTATCGCCACGGGGTTTTATACCGGGTATGTGATCCTGCTGGGTTGGGCGGGGAGTAATAGTGTTGTGTTTGGGGAGTATATCCTCAACGCCGCAAACGTCGAAGTCGGACGATGGAATCAGCGAGGCGTTGGGCTGGCGTGTATCACCGCCGCTTTTCTCATCCATGGACTGGCCCTCAAATGGGGACTCAGGCTGCAAAACCTCCTCGGCATCATCAAACTGATCGTCATCCTAATCATCGTCATCGCCGGCTGGGCAGCCCTCGGCGGCGCGCTCAAGATCGAGAAACCGGATAACTTCTCCCACGCCTTCGAAGGCACGACAGGCAGCGCTTATGGCATCGTCACGGCTCTATACAACGTGATATGGTCGTATATCGGATACAGTAACGCCAACTACGCCCTCAGCGAGACGAAGAACCCCGTCCGGACTCTCAAGATCGCCGCTCCGTTGGCGCTTTTTAGCGTTGGGACGTTGTATATTCTTGTTAATATCGCGTATTTCGCTGCTGTGCCGAAAGATGAGATTCTTTCCTCCGGACGGATTCTGGCGGCGAGTTTCTTTCGGAATGTTTTTGGTACTGGAGCGGCGGAGCGTGCTCTTAGTGTCCTGGTTGCGCTGAGTGCGTTTGGGAACGTGTTGAGTGTGATTTTCTCCCAAGGCCGCCTGGTTCAAGAATTGGGACGGGAAGGAATCCTCCCCTTTTCGAGGTTTTGGGCGAGCAATCGTCCTTTCAACGCTCCTCTCGCCGGTCTCTTTGAGCATTGGTGCGTCTCTGTCATCATCATGCTTGCGCCGCCTCCGGGTGATGCGTATAACTTCATCGTCAAGTAAGTCTCCTTTACCCCCTTATATTTACCAAAGTTGAAGGCTGACATTGTGCCTCGCAGCGTCATCTCCTATCCTCTGGCGATAATCAATACCTTCGTCGCGCTCGGCCTCCTCTACTTGTACTGGAACAAGGCATCCTGGAACTGGTCGCCACCCTTCAAAGCCACCTGGCCCGTCGTGCTCTTCTTCCTGCTCAGCAATATCTACCTCGTCGTGGCTCCATTCGTGCCACCCACGGATGGAAATGCGATTTACCAAAGCTTGCCGTACTATCTTCACTGCGTAGTCGGATGGGGCATCATCGCGGGTGGTGGTGTGTACTGGCTACTTTGGGCGGTTGTACTACCCAAGATCGGGAAGTATGAGCTCGTACGGGAGCGGTATGTCGATGAAATCGATGGTTGGGAGAGATGGAGGTTCGTCAGGAGGCCTCTAGGTCGTTCGTAGATCTCTGAAATCGCAATCCTTGTTTTGATTCATGCCTTTTCCGCATGCACAACATCAACAGTAACATCTTCTTTCTCCAGTGACATCTTCGCAATCGAAACCCTCCTGTGACCCTCCGTCTCGGCGTCCTCTCCATCAAACACCACAGCGATCTCCTCGAGAGTCCGTCCTTTCGTCTATACAGTGAGTCAGCAAAGTCCGAAATACGAGATCTGTCAACCTTGAACTCACCTCAGGAAACAAGAACCAAATCGTGGGTATCATCGCGGCCAGGGTTGCGATGTAGACGAAATAGAACTTCCACTGAATCGCCTCCAACGCAATCGGATTAACATACTGATTGAAGAACCCCGCGCCAAAGACCGTGGTCAAATTAACACTCAACCCCTTCGCTCTCAAACCAAAAGGCAGAATCTCAACCGGATACGCAATGCTCAGGGGCGTGAATGCAATGTCATAAAACCCGAAAAATATGAACAGGAAAGCCACAGTCGCGGCTCCGGCTGCGCGGATCCCGTGCTCGGCGAAGGTGGCGCTGAGAGCGGTGATTATGATGAAGGAGAGGAGCATGCCTGAGGCGGAGAGCAGCCAGAGAGGTCGTCGACCGTAGCGTTCTGCGGCGAGGGCGCCGAGGAAGGCGAGGATGCTGTTCCAGATTTGGAGGGAGAGGTTTATTACCGACTGGGTTGTTGAGGAGGTTATGCCAACGGATTTGAGGATTGGGGCAAGGTAGTCTGATGGGGACGGAGGAGTCAGTGAGAGTGTGGAAGGGGGCTTGATGGGGATACTGACAGCTGACGATGCCATTGCCGGCCCATTGAATCATGAAGCCGACGAGAACGCAGATCAAGAGGCGATGGCGATTGCCTTTGGTTGCAAAGAAGGTCGCCCAGCCGTTCCGTCGAGCCGCTTCACGTTCAGCTTCCAAGGTGTGGCAGATTTCTTGATACTCGAATTGTACGAGTTGATCGTCGATGGAGCCGTTGGCGTGGTACTTGGCGAGGATGTGGAGGGCTTCGTGGTGGCGATTCTTGGAGACGAGCCATCGAGGCGATTCGGGCACGACGAGGAGACCCAGAAGTTGGATCGCAGGGAAGAGACCTTGCAGGAGACAGGGCAGTCGCCAGCTCCAAGTGCTGCCCATGTGCAGCGTCCCTAACGTGACGGCTGCAGAGACGATAGCACCCCAGAACCAGATGGCCTGGAAGAGGTTGGTGATGTTGGCGCGATGCTTTGGGTGAGCGATTTCGGTCGTCAAGGGCGGAGCGGCGGTTTGGGAGAATCCCAGACCAACACCCAACATGATTCTGGTGCCGAGAAAGGCGTACACTCCTGATGTGGCGCACTGGACGACTGACGCCGCGAGCATGAGAAAGGATCCGATTGCTACACAGAAGCGTCGACCCATGTAGTCGCTGACGTAGGAAGCTGGGACAAAGGATGGAAGACCTCCCAGGCTGATACCTGCGAGCGTGAGGCCCAGGAGGCTGGCGTTGACGTCGCCAAGATTGTTGTTGAACGAGGGTATGGCGAGCAGTCCGTTGATCAGAGAGCCGTCGTAGCCGTTTGCTGCCGCTGATGCGAACATGGTCAGGATGGCTAGGTTGAGGCGTCGAAGGCCTGGGTCGCGGGTCCATCGGGGGTTGACGTTGTTCGATAGGGACTTGTAGACTTCATCGCCGCTGGAGGCGACAATACCGGAGGGACCACCCATGTCGTCAGGTTACTCTGAAGGGTGCTGAGCAGCTAAGATGGAAGAATGTTTCGACGCTGTAGTGGAGGCAGCTGTGGCGAGGAGTTGCTGTTGCACGATCTGATCATGTCCTGGGGTGTTGAGAGTCTTCTTATATGTCAGTCATGCTACCGTTCGAGGTGCCGTCCGAAGTGTGGCTCTTTCCCTGTCGTCTGGAAAGGGTCTCGTGCAAGCATGCCAAAAGCCACATGGGCATACGATCTGGAGAGGCAAACGTGGAGTCCCCGCAAGACAATGATCCAAAGGATTCGAGGCCGTCCCCGTCAGTCTCTTTTTGGGAAAGCGTGGGACTGTCCAACCAATGACGCCTCAAGAAGTGTTTGCGAAAGTGTTTGCGAGAGTCTCTGCGAGAGTCTTCGCGAGAAAGCCTGCGAGATTTTGGCTGGATGGCTGCACCCATTCCGCCACTCAGTCTTCTCGAGCATGTCTACGAGAGTCTTTGCGAGAATGGCGGCGGCCTTGTCGGCCGTGGGTCTTCTTGACATTGTCGGCGTTTCTCGTCCTGCGAGTAGATCAAGGCGTGCTTAAGTAAATGTCCATTGCAGTTGCATTCTTTCTACAATTCTTGCATCTTACCTGAAATCATATTTTCGCCCTCCGCACTCCTTTACCGTCAGCTGTTGTCAGCAAAGCATGGCGTCGACAACTGTAACAACGACCAACTCACAGCCGGAGCGGGCGTGGTGGAAAGAAGCCTCAGTGTACCAGATCTATCCGTCTTCATTCAAGGACTCCAATGGCGATGGTATTGGTGACATCCCGGGCGTCATCGAGAAGTTGGACTATATCAAGGCTCTCGGCGTCGATATCGTGTGGATCTGTCCCGTATACAAAAGTCCTCAGGTCGATATGGGATACGACATATCCGATTATCGAGCGATCGACTCCAGATATGGCTCAATGGAAGACGTGGACCGGTTGATTCATGGATTGCATTCCAGAGGCATGAAGTTCCTCATGGACCTCGTGGTCAACCATACTTCAGATCAACATGCCTGGTTCCAGGAATCTCGTTCGTCCACGTCAAGTCCGTACCGTGATTGGTACATATGGCGGCCCCCGGTAGTTGATAGCGAAGGAAAGCGACATCCACCGAACAACTGGAGCGCGTACTTTGGGGGTAGTGCGTGGACTTTTGACGAGGCCACTGGAGAGTACTATTTGCATCTCTTCGCTCCTCAGCAGCCGGATCTGAACTGGGAGTGCGACGCGATGCGAGAAGAGGTGTACAGCACCATGCGTTTCTGGCTCGACAAAGGCGTCGATGGGTTCAGGATGGACGTCATCAATCTGATCAGCAAGGATCCTAGTCTGCCAGATGCGACAGTGGTAGACCCAAGTAAGCAATATCACCACGGATGTGAACATTATGCCAACGGTCCGCGGATCCATGAGTATCTCCAGGACATTGGCGCCATAATGAAAGAATACGAGGCCTTCTCAGTCGGTGAAATGCCTTGGATCAGCGACCCTGACGAGATCTTGCGATGCGTTGGATCCGAGCGCAATGAGCTGAACATGATCTTCAACTTTGACATCGTGGAAGGCATTGACCATGGCGTTGACGGGAAGTTCAGTCCAAAAGACTGGCAGATGTCGGAGCTGAAAGATATTGTTAGCAAATGGCAGCAGTTCATGTATGACAACTGTGGCTGGAACGCATTGTTCCTCGAGAACCACGATCAAGCTCGAGCGATCTCTCGCTGGGCTTCTGACAAGAAGCAGTACCGAGAGCAGGCCTCCAAGATGTTTGCCACATTCTTAGGTCTCCAAAGCGGGACAGTCTTCCTATACCAAGGGCAAGAGCTTGGTATGTCCAACATCCCGGAAGAATGGGACATGGAAGAATTTCGTGACCTCGAGACTTTGAACCACTGGAAAGAGTTGTGTGATGCTCGGGCTGAAGGCGAGGTACGCAGGACAGCCAAAGAACAGTACCATCTCAAGTCCCGAGACAATGCTCGAACACCCATGCAATGGACAGCAGAACCACATGCCGGCTTTACGAGCGGCAATCCTTGGTTCCGTGTGAACGACTCGTACAGCGAGTGCAATGCTCGTAGCCAGGTAGGCAGGTCTGGAAGCCCTTTCGAGTACTGGGCCAGTATCCTGAAACTGCGGAAGGAGAGAGCCAACGTCTTTGTCTATGGAGCCTTTCAGTTGGTAGATCAAGGCCATAGGGATGTTTTCGCGTACACGAGGACCGCGGAGGAGGAGTCGGTATTGGTGGTGTGCAATTTTCGCGAGCGAGTGGTGGAGTGGTCGCTTCCGCGAGACATTTTCATGCTGAATAGCAGACATGTTCTGGCGAGTGTCTACGAGAACGTACAGTTCGGAGACGGGAATAGCGTTCGCTTGAGGCCATTCGAAGCGTTTGTTTGCGCGAAAGGAGGGACATCCAGTCGCCTGTAGTTTGTAGATATTGGCGGGTTGCTTCTCGATTGATATCCTTGAATGTTCGCAACAAATGCTCAACTGGCCCTGCTCGTTCCTTGGCGTGAATCGATACCCACGTGATGATTGTGATGATTGTGATGATGGAAATTAGAAAGGTGATGACAGAAGGACGGTGGGCATTCAAGCATCGCAACTTCCCAGCCCCTTTTCGCCCCCACTCTGACCGCTGCTTAGTAAGCCCAGAGGTCCACCTTGCCACCTCTTTGAAAGCCAACTCCCCTCTGCGTTTCGACATGACTCTTGCACGAACATTTCCAGTACTAGAGCGATGACGCCGTTTCGTGTTTGCGATGCATGCTCCATACGCCGCGTCAAGTGTGACGGCCAAGCGCCATGTTCGCGATGCGTGTCTTCATCGCTGGAATGCCAGAGACTACGCAAGAGAAAGAAGATGGGACCGAAGAACGTCCACCGAAGGACACTCCACCGTCTTGCATCTGCTGGCGTCCATAAACGATCGGAGAGCCAGGCGAACCTCTTCGAGAACGGATATCAAGACCAAGAACCGCCAACGACCTCTCGAAGCCTCGAAGCCAATGGCCTGGTTCCATTGGCTGTCTTGGAGACCTATCTCGAGATCTACCGCCGCAAAATGTATCAGGTCTGGCCAGTGATCGACATCAATGAACTTGTTGGACGCTTGAGAGGTTCTCCTGTCGACAACGAAGCATACATGCTGGCCTTGAGCGTCTGCACTGCCACCATACTGCAGTTACAGCTTGCTGTTGTTGACAGTGAGATGTTGGCGCCGCAGTCTTGCATTGATGAGGTTGAGCACATGCGCAGCCAGTCTCGTTATCGGCGGAAACCGACATTGTCTTCTCTCTTGACTAGTTTCTTCTTACACATTTCCTATTTACACTTCGAACAACAGGCCGTCAGCACCCTGCTGCTGAGAGAAGCCATCACAATGCTACATCTTCTAAACCTGCACCAGCCGAGTCATTACGAAGACTTGGACCGTTCGACCACACAGGCTCACCTACGCATTTTATGGCTGCTTTTCATCACGGAACGGTACGCCTGGATATGAGATGGCAAAGCGCCAGATGGCGATGCAATGACTCTGAAAACATTACTGACGGACTGCAGAGCTCATGCAAGACAATACGATGTTCCATGCACCCTCAGCATCTTGTCTGGTTTACCGCCGTTACAGCAAGACGATACTCTTCCAGATTCGTCTGCCTTTACTTGTCTCTGCAGTATGTTTACGGCTTTCGACAGCGCCGGTTCCAACGGTACAGACGACATTGTGGCTGCGGATCAGCAACTGGCGACAATGCCGCCGTGGTCTCGACTCTACAACAGCGTACAGCAAGCCGATCTAGCTGTCACTCGGCAGTGGATGCGCTTGTTGCTATGGAAGACCGCTGTGCCCAGACTCGCCATGACCGCGCAAGCTTCAGGGACCCTGAACAGTGTCGTCTTTCCCGTTCAGGTTGCTCGAGATCTGCTCTCAAGCATCACGCTGCTTTCAATGGACGCGCTTGAAGCTCACGGGCCGGGGATGGAGCTGAAGCTGTTCACGATGGCAACATCACTGGCCGATGTCATGACCTGTGTGCCTACGCACAGTGCCGTGGTTTCTGAGTTCGGCGCCTTGGACTGCTTGATGCAAATCTCTGAGAAATTGCAAAGCTTTCGAGGCGGCACGGAAGCTGTCATGTCTGTTCTGCGGGAGCGATTCGTTGAGATCGGTCTAGATCGGGTCCCAACTCGCCAAATCGCTGGACTCAGCCCAGCATCTGATGAGAGCCAGTTCTCCGAAACGTCGCCGGACGCTGTGGCGAGCGTTGTGGAGCTGGACGAGAACACTACTTGAAGGAGGGACTGTGCGAATTCTATCGACTTCTACGTATCTGACAAGTCTGGTCGGCCAGCAGAAATGTTGCCTTGAGTCCTGATAGAAGGAGACCTTCTCCAGGAGTCGTGTGATCAGATGCATGGTAAGAGGTCGTTGAGGGAGCCAGTTCTCGAGCGCACGAGAACGACCCAGACGTGGAGACGAGTTACTCAAACTGGGACGCTCGTGCTGGACAAGTCTTCCTGTTTTGAATGATACATTGGTTCGTCTCGTGAGAAATGTGAATTGCCTCAGGCATAAGACGTTCATCTCGGGGTCCGACCAATCCGAGGCAACCCTGTATACGACCTCGCATGAACACCACGCAAGAGGCTTTGGAGCTATACCAACTGCAGGCATAGGGTTTGGCAATCGCAGCCGCATGACCAGGAACCGACATCATGGGGGCCAAGGACATCCCAGCCGCGCTCTTGCTGAGATCATCCTTCTCGACCCTTCCGTATCGAACATCAAACATCACTGCCATCCCGAAGCTCACCTCTGCACTATAGAGATGAATACAACCCCTGCCTAGAACCTGGATACCACGCACGTTGGACCTTCTTCGCCGCATCATGAAGGCAATATTCCTAAAATTTCTCGCTATTCAAGCTGCAGTCGCGGCAGTTGTCAAAAGAGCACCTACAGACCACGGCTGGCAGCGTATCTCACCGGCTCCCCGGGATGGCTCGATCAGACTCCACATCGCCGTGCGGCAAGCAGATGGCGGGCAAGCAGTTGAGCAACAACTCCTAAAAGCCTCCGATCCGAAACACCCATCGTTCCGGCAACACCTAACTGCCGAAGAAGTCGCCCATTTGTCGCAGCCATCGCACGCGAGCGTTGATGCCGTGCAGTCTTGGTTGCAGAGACATGGGCTCACGAGAACGGAGGTGCTGCCGCATGGGATTTGCGAGGTTGAGACGACGATTAAAGCGGCCGAATATTTGCTCAACGCCAGCTATCACGTTTTCTCGGATGGAGAGAAGACGATCATGCGAACGGAGATGTATCATTTGCCTGATGACCTGGCCCGGCATGTTGACTTTGTGACGCCGACCATCATATTTCCGAGGCCGTCGAAGAAGGGGGAATCTCATCATCAGCTGCTGAAGAGGGCAGATCTTGCTGAGACCATCCAGAAGCGAGCTTCCTGTGGATCCGACGACTACTCAACACCGACTTGTATCAGACAAGTCTATAACATCAATTACAACGCTACTCCAAACCGCACGACCTTCGCCGTCTTTGCCACTGAGGGGGCATCTGCAACCTACGACCAGGGCAGTCTGCTAAAGTACCTCGAGAAATACAACAAACCAGCTGCAGCCGCCAGGCCATCCTATACCATTAATGGAGCTGGCGATCCGGCCAATGAGGGAGGCCTGGAAGCCAATTTCGAAGTGGCACTCAATACCCAGGTCTTGCTCGGTCTTGCTTGGCCAGCTCAAGGGATCTTGTACAATAGAGGAGGTGTGTTCGGTCCCAACGTTGGAGCAGAATATGACCGTTTTGTGATGTTCCTCACGGAGCTGATGAATAACGAGACGGTCCCGAGTGTGGTATCTTTCTCGGAATCGCAGCCAGAAGACCTCATGGATCGAGACTACGCCCTTCGACTCTGCAACATGATGGCAGCAATTGGCAATCGCGGCGTGACGCTGCTCTTTTCCAGCGGGAACAATGGGGCAAATGGTATATCTCACCCTATGCCAATTACTCAACACCAAGCTGACCTTCTTTCCAGGTGACAATGCCTCCAACGACCCACCCCACAAAGCAATCTTCGAGCCCAAGTTTCCCGCCTCCTGCCTCTGGGTCACAGCAGTCGGCGGCACAACCAACCTCGCCGATGAGCAAGCAGCAACTAAGAGCACCATCCCCTTCCTCTCCAGCATCGGCGGCTACGTGGCCTCCGGCGGCGGCTTCAGCAACTACTTCCCGGCCCCGAGCTGGCAATACAACGCCACAACCTCCTACATCAACTCCCACGTCCCCGACTCCTACCGCACCGAATCCGGCTTCTCGCCCTACGGCCGCGGCATTCCGGACGTCAGCGCTTTCAGCACACAATTCCCGACTTTCGTCAGTGGGTTCAGTGTTCCCATCGGCGGGACCAGTGCTGCCGCGCCGACTTGGGCTGCGATCATTACTTTGCTCAATGACTACCAAGCGAGTAAAGGACGGCCGAACTTGGGGTTTATCAATCCGTGGTTGTATAGTTTGAAGTATGGGCTGAAGGATATCACCAAAGGAGGAAATAATAAGGGGGATTGCTCGTGGTTGAGGGGATGTCGGTTGGAGAAGACGCTGGGGTATGATGTTACGGAGGGGTGGGATCCTGTTACGGGGTTGGGGAGTCCGATTTTTGGGGATTTGGTTAGGGCTTTGGATGATCCGAGTGCGGCGGCGAGTCCGCCTTGAGAGGAGATAGGGGAGAGGGTTGGGAATATGTTGGTAGGGAAGTTAATGTCTATGACCCCATCAGTGATACGATTTGGATAATCTCTCTTCCTTATGGCATTCTGTTTCTCAAGCAAACCCCAGGACTTTCTGCACCTCGCCCAGAGCGCCGAACAGAGCATTATCGTGATACCTCCTCCCAATAAGCTGCAAATTGATCGGGGCGCCAACGAAATCGTCTCCCTGATCTCTCCATAATTTCTCCACGTGCATACACTTCTCGCTCAGCGGTTTGTAACTCCCGGCATACTTCTCCCCTTTCTCCACTTTTAGGCCTGTCGGAAACACCGCAGCCGGGTAATCGACGAAATTCCACAGCGCCGTATAGTTCCAATAGTACGCAGTATCATGCTTACTCGCCGGACCAACAAAACACGGCGCCAGCACGACGTCGACATCTTGCGCGTTCCAGGACTCTAGAAAGGCGATGCGGAAAACGTCGCGGGTCACGCGCATGGCGGAGACTTCGCTGGCTGTCTTCTCATGCTCTGGACCCAAAACAGGCGAGAGAACAGTCTTTGTCAGTGGGTGCATCGGTTCGCCAGTCTTAGCCAGAGCGGCTTTGGTTTGCAGGCCGTTGTCGGGCCAGTACATCTCGCCGATGAGGCGCATGGCTTCGGCGGTTTTGTAAGGTGTAAAAGGTTTCAGAACGAAGTTTGAGTTCCCGGCGAGTTTGTCTTGGGCCCATTTCATCGCTCGCAGGACTGGGGGTTGAGGCGTTATATCCCCGTCGTTCATCATGATCCCGATCTTTATCGGTTTGGAGGGTAATGGTGTGGAGAGACCGGTCCAGGGGAAAGGGATTATCCGCGGGTCGGTTAGGTGTTGGTTTGAGGAGACCATTATGTGCATGTAGAGGTCCATGTCGCGGAGGGTGCGGGTCATGGGGCCTGTGGAGCAGAGGACGTTCAACTCGGCGGGGAAGCCGAGGGGAAGGAAGTCCTGCATTGTGAGGGTGTAGGAGGTGGGTTTGAAGCCTTGGATTCCGCAGAAGGCGGAGGGGCCGCGGATTGAGCCGCCCTGCAAAGACAGTCAGCGGGAATGTTTTGGACGGGTGTTGGAAGAGTGCGTACGATGTCTGTACCAAGACCGAGAACGGAGCCCTTCATTGCGATGAGGGCGGATTCGCCACCTAGAGATTGGACATCAGAATACGTAGATTACTTCGGGGCTTCGGGGATGCTGCTTACCAGTCGATCCGCCAGCAGACAGATGAATGTTGTGAGGATTGTTGACTCTCCCCATGAAGCCATCACTCTCCAGATGCATGATACCTTGAGGCTGATTGGTCTTGACATAAAAGACAGCACCGGCGTCGCGAAGGATTTTGATCATCAACGAGTCCTTGTCGTTGTATGATCTCGTCGACAGGTAGCCATAGCTGGAATAGTGACCAGCAAGCATCATGTGCTCTTTTACACTGACGGGAACGCCATGCAACGGACCGACGGTCTTTCCATTCTTCTCCAGATAGTCATCGAGATACCTGGCCCGCTCGATAGCCTCGTCCATGAAGAATTGGGTAAGACAGCATGTCAGTTGATGGGCGATTGCGGCGCGCTTGGCGAATGCTTTCGCCACAGCTACTGCAGTGTATTTCTTTGCGGCAATGGCTTGGGCCAATGAGGTAGCATCGTAGTCTTCTGTGATGGTAAGTTCTTCTTTCGTGAGGATGCCGCATGTGCGAGGGATGTCGGTGACGTCGGCTGGGACGTTGTCGGCCAGGCTTTCCGGGAGGTGATATTCGGGCGGTATGGATGCATGAAGCTCCTGAACGAGACGTTGTCTTTCTTGCTCGAACTTGTCAGTACCCTTAGGTACCGGGACTGTCTGGATCAACATCGCTTCAGTCGTGGAGGTCGAAGCTGATGTTCTGCGTGAAAGGGTTGAGACGGAGAAGTTGTAGGAGATAAGAGAGGAAGCTATGCTGAAGATATACAAATCTTGACTCCGCCGAAGCCTGGCTCCTCTTGATGGATCACCCTGGGCTTGTGATTCGTAGGGAGGAGTAGAAGCCTGGCTGCGATCGAGAGTCTGATAAAGCTGTTTGAGCGAGCGGCGGCCCTTCGGCCATTCAGTACTTGCTCCAACCGTGAAGCACCTGCTTGCTTGCAGTCCTGAGCGGTCGAATAGAGCGTGTTTCGCATATGTCATTGATTTGCTTTCCACGTTTCCGTTCGACCGTACGAGTGCCACACGGCCAGCGAGCTCGATAGGCGAGATAAGAGATCCACTCGAACTAGACTTGGCCGGGACGGAGACAACATTTCGGATTCGGAATGCGCAGAACCGGGTAGCTATCAGGCTTGTGCAACAAGATATGGGCAGTCAACAGTACATGTTGTGACCTGTGACTGTACTTACAGGTATGTATCTCGATCATTAGGTCATGACCAGCAGTAGGGCGTAGGGGAATCTTCACCCGACCGCGTGGAGTTCCCGACTTCACACTCTGACCATCGGCCCAACAGTCTGGGCAGAAGAGGTGTGTGAAGGTTCCGTATGTGCGTGTGTAAAAGGAGTATTGTCTGTTGAGAGTCCTGGCTGGCCGTTTGTTCTGCTCTGGCAGAAGCAGAGGGGTGTCTGGCAAAAGAAGGATCTCTCGGACTGATTTATCGAAAGCCAGTAATCCGAGTGGTCCCGGTGGAAGAGACGTGCTGGACGAGCCATTTGACAGTCCGCATGCGATGCTAAGGATGAATGTGAAGATGAAGTGAAGATGTGAGAGCAGTTTCGCTGATTCTGTTGGTGAATGCTTTCTCGGCTGAATTCCAAACTCTAAAACAGCGCGAGCAAACGCGCTAGACCGGATTAGAATCTGTCAATAACGACATGTGGTCGGCCTGAAGCGGCCACCTCCTCGACTTCATCGCGATACTTATCCAACAGCGTCCTTTGGTGCTCCAACGAGGGCCTAGAGGACGTGTCATTATTGCTTTCTCGGCCAAGTCACTTCTTGATCCATAGCCTGGAGTGCGGGCGTTATTGCAGGGATTATTCAGCGACCTCCGCCACAATGACCACCTTCAATTTACTGACCGAGCTTCCGGAGGAGCTGCTACAAGAAGTACTCGAAAGAATTGGAAAATCGCACTTGGGCTCGCTGAGTCTTGTCTCGAAATGGTGTTATCAAGTCGCGGCCCCGCTCATCTGGAGGGAGGTCGAACTCGTGGATTGCCGGACTCACCACGAAGACTGCTTCGATGAACATGATGATACTCCTATCATCCGGAAGCTTCTGCTGCTTGCCAAGTACGTGCTACACACATCCTTAAGTTATGGGCAGATTTTATGTAACGATCTTGATCTTTGCCCCGCCCTTTCTAAGCCCGCTCACCTCATGGCAAGCACTTCGAATGCTAACTTCTATCAGCAAGCCGTTACTCGCATCATCAGTGCAGATGCTCACCCACAGATGTCACCTTCCGCCTCCTGCAATCTTCTCGGAGCTACCTCTGAATCCCTTCAGTGGCCAGACATTATCATCAGACCCCAGAACCATCCGACTCGTTCAACATGCTGTCGCCCAAATGACGCATGTACATACACTACGCATCATCCTCGGCCACGCAAGTCTCACGGACGCTCTTTTGCGATGTTTCTTTGACGCAAATCGATACACGCCAGAGAGTGGATGTATTCCCATCCGCAAGCTATGGTTGGAGAATTGCCGGTTCAGCGCTGGTCTCGATCCAGAGGTAGAGTCGCACCCATACGATCTACCACTTCAGCTCGAGTTTGCAGGGCTTGAGTCCGTCCGCTTTCGACGACTGCACATTCGACCAAATACGGCATACGACTGGTCGAGAGAAGGCGTGGTCTACGCTCGCGGTGGTAGAGGCCGGGAAATGCAGGATGGCACCGGCGGCTATTACATCACCACCATCAACGACTTCAGCGAGGAATTTCGTGTCGGAAACGAACATCTAATATGGCTGGCGAATGGCCGGGTGTATCATCCTCCGGACGGTCAGCCTGTGGTCGATCTGGGACCTTCTCCTCTGGAAAAGTTGTTCGAGAAAGCGCATCATTGGGATGACTTGATCTACCTCAACCTGCCCGCCTCAACCTTTTTGACTCTTCCGGACGACGTGCAGCAAATGTCCACCATGTCATACCACGATCGTGCTGTACTGGCTTATCGTGGACAGTCTCTGGATGCTGCATATGAAGACCTGGAGAGGCAGCCCATCGGATTTCCTCTGCAAAGGGACAAGCTCCTGACCCGGACCAAGGCCTACAACGAGATGCAGCGCGAGCAGGCTCCACATTCGGCTGTCACGGGCATATTGCTCGCGAATGTAGGCGCTACCCTGACTTCGCTCACTCTGGACTGGATACTCAGTATGCCCATGACCTGGAACTCGCATAGTGACGACGCAGCTTGGATTGAAATGTTTTGGGCCCTGCTTGATCTTCGATTTCCGCATCTACGTGCTTTTCAGTTTCGGAACGGCGTGGTGGCTGATACTTTGCTGCCGAATGAACTCCTTCTTCTAGATCGCGGACTCCGAAACTCACCAACAGCTAATGAGCCTCTTCCACCCGAAGATGCCGACCTCGACCTTGAGCCCTTCAAGACTGCTGGCTTGGGGTTCATGGAGGCCCACCCAAAGTTACAGTGCTTGGCCTGGCCGATGACACACTTCTTTGCGTCGGGTAATGTACCAGCAGATCTCATGCCCCGTGTACAGGCAGTAATTGAGAATCTTGGCCGCAATCTCGTTGATCTGCGAGTTGACAGCCTGTATTCTGGGTCTGGAGAGCGGATGAGCGAATCGTGGGGATGTCAAGACCTTGGTATGTCCCCCTACGAAGTCAAGGAGCTCGATCAATCACTGACATGATACAGAAGCGCGATCTCGAAGACGAAACTTCATCACCCTCTTCGCCTCTCAAATGACCAAACTCGAAAGCATCAAAATCGAAGGCGGCATGCCCCGCGACGAACGCCGCGAAATCATCCGCGCCCTCCACCGCTGCCCACTCCAGAAAATTGTCATGATCGGCGTCTGCAGCACCCTAGGCAATACCTGGGGCCAAGAAGGTTCCGACATAGCGCAATCCCTAATCATGGACGATGACGGCCTGGAAGCAGAAGACAAATCCACAATTTTCGAGCTCGGCCCCACGAAACCCCAACCACCGCCTTCTGACTTCTCCTTCACCCTCGAGCACGGCTGGGAAGGCAGTACGCCAATGCTACACACCCTCGCCTCTTTCCACGGCCCAACAGTCCGCGAGCTGAAATTCTGCGGCTACAAAGGCGCCCCTATACTCTTCTCCCCAACACCAATCACAACCCCCATGCTCGCCCCCCTAAAACACTTCCCGCAACTCGAATCCCTCATCATGTCCATGTACCTCACAACGCTCTTCGAAGGCTCCCTCCGCGACACCGACATAATCTCCTACTGGCTCAACAGCCGCAGCTCCGCCTCTACAGCCCTGGTCCGCATCACGGACGAAGAGCCCGAAGGCTGGGAGAAAGAGCTCCGCACAAAATTCGCTCCTGATGCGCTCGCTTGGCGCATCACGAATTTTGTTGGGCCTTTCTTGAGTGAAGAGGCGAAGGGACGGAAGGGCGGTGTGCATGTTAGGGCGAGCTTTTGTTTGGGCGAGAATGGGGCGCTTTTTGATGTTGATCTTTGGGTGGGGAAGGGCGTGCTGGGGAGTGATGTTTGTCTTGGGTTTGAGGGGCCGAGGGAGGAGTTTGAGGAGGGGAGGCGGAGGGGGAAGTTGGAGGGACGGAGGTGGTTTTGATTGGGGTCGTAATGTCTTGGAGCGGTCTTGGTGATGTTGGCAGGTAGTTGGAGAAAGTAATTGGTAATGTGTTTTGGTTGAGTGTTCGACATTCTCTCATGTCTAAAGCTACGTGAGACTAACGCTTCGGATCCAACGGGTGATGGCGGCTGCTGTAGTCCTCGCATCCTCTCGTAACAACGACATGTGGTTCCCAGGTACTTCCTCGACTTGGTCCGTATGAGGCCAGGCTGCTCTCCACTCCTGGCCCTCCATCTCGGCAATTGGTTCGGTCGCTTGAAGCATCAGAGTCGCTGCTGTCGTCTTTTCAATGGTGTAGTCCTGCGTAAGTCTCATGTAGTGTCCCATGGTAAGGACATCCTGGTCGCTGATATGGTCACCTAGATCCAGGATTCTTCTTCCTGGTAATGCAGCTAGCCAGTTGGGCACGTCCCTGGTGATGGAATAAGTATCCAGTAAGACCAAGCCAGCTACAGTGCCTCTGAGTGATTGGACGAGGGCATGTGCAACTATGCCTCCTGCCGAGTATCCGACAAGTACGAACTTCCTGCCTTGGAGCGAAGAGGCTGCGAGAGTGCGCGATAGCTGACTAACAAAAGTATCCAAGCTATCTGGTACCACGCCCGCCGGATACGTGATGTCGAAGACCTCGGATCCAGTGTCCATGAACGGTAGTACAGGCTCAAAGATGCTCTTGTCACTCAAGGCGGGGAAGAAGTCCGGCAGACAGACAATGGCAGTCCCCGACTTTCCAGGTCGAAGCTGTCGAAGGGCCACGGTGTGATTGTTGATGTCAGGCATTTTGAAGACTGGCAGCGTCAATGAAGCAATGGCAAGCATCATCAAAGCCTCACTGAAGTGTCCCGTCTTGCAAAGTTGTTGGCACACACTCGTGGCTCGCATGTCTTTTGCTTCACCGGTTCGAGGAATCTCATCAGCGTATTGCGCCAGTCTGTGCTCATCTTCCATTCTGCTGTCGTGAGCTGCTTCCTCGATCTTCTGAAGTACGAGTTGTGCCAACGCTGAGACACTCTGGACTTCGAACAGCACGGTGCTTGGAAGATTGACTCCAGTCAACGTCAAGATCTTATTCCGAATCATTACAGCTGAAAGGGAGTCAAGACCAATCTCAGTGAATGGTACGTTGGGAAGTTGGTCGTAGCCTAGGGCGCTCGCGACCTCGTTGCGAATCAGTCGCTGAAGCTCAGGCAGACGTTCGGTCTTCGACAAAGCCATCAACTCCTTCCGTCCCGTGACGCTGCCGTTGGTGGATTTGACATCCTCGGAGATCCTCTGCAATAGAGATGGAATCTTATTCCGAATCAAAAGCGGCACAAGAACCGACTCCGTAGACGTCAAAGCCGCATCCAGAAGCTCCATTCCCTGCTCATCGCTCAACGGCAGAAGTGGTCCGAAGTCTTTCATGTGTCCAGCCATCCCATCAGCATTCTTCCAAGGTCCCCAAGCTAACGAAAGTCCATGCAGACCTCGACTTGTGCGATGCTTTGCCAGGGCGTCGAGATATGTGTTGGCGGCGGCGTAGTTCGCTTGGCCTGGATTTCCTAGCATACCGGCTGCTGAGGAGAAGAGCACGAATGGACGTGCCTGCGGTAGCAGGCGATGGAGGTTCCAAGCGCCGTCGACTTTGGGTTTGAGGACTTTTGAGATTCTTTCTGGTGTTAGGGAACCGAGGAGACAGTCGTCGATGACACCGGCGGTATGGAAGACGGCCGAGACCCGGGGTTCTGTGATTTGAAGGAGAGCTTCGAGTTGCTCGCAGTTGGTTACATCGCAAGCTTTGACGATGACTTGTGCATCTAGGGCGGCGAGGTCCTCAAGTACCGGACTATCCTCATTGAGCCCACCGCGACTGATCAGGAGTAGATTCTTGACTTTGTACTTTTCCACCAGGTGTCGAGCAAGCACACGGCCTAGCGCACCAGCACCTCCAGTAATGAGCACCGTTCCGCTGAAGTCCATCTCTAGCTCTCGGGGCTGTCGAGTCTCTCGTGTGAGCTTTGGTACCAAGATGTTTCCATCACGAATAGCAAACACAGTCTCACCAGTGGAGAGCGCGGCGTGTAGAGCATCTTCTGATCCCGTCGTCCCATCAACGTCGACTAAAGAGATGATATCGCTGGATTCGGACTGAGCAGAGCGCACGAACCCCCAGACGGCAGCAGACGCTAGATCAGGATCGTCGACGGTTGCTCTTTCGGTCACAATGACGAGTCGTTGTCGGCTTTGAGAGCTTGTGGCAATCTGCCAGTCTCGTATCGATGCATGGATGTTCTTCACAGCCTCGTGAATGTGCGCGGCAGACTTACTCTCAAGCGGGTGGGCATCGAAGCGGATAATTCTGTCGTTTGCAACGGCGTTCTTGAGTTTCGGCTTGGGCGTAGTTGGAGACCATTCCAGCGTGAACAGATCTCCCTGTCTAGGTGCCATGGGCCGTAAGTACACGCGCCCAACTTCTGCGACCATTTGGCCCCTTGTATCGAATAGCCGGACAGAAAGTTGATCATCACCAATTTGCTGGCCGACTGCACGCAAAATACGATCTCTCGTGGGCCAAAGACGCACGCCGGCCAGTTGGAAGGGTAGCCGGATCGGGCCTTCCTCTGGGCTCATCAACAACTGAGCGTGCATCGCAGCATCTAGAATGGCAGGATGAAACAGAAAGCTTGTTGATGACAGGGAATCTGGCATGCTCAGCTTTGCAACGAAACCATCGCTGGTACACCAAAGTTGCTGTACGCATTGGAACTCAGGGCCATATGTGATACCGGACGTAGCAAGCTCGTTGTATGAGCCAGAGATGTTGACCTCACCATTGGTAGGCCAGTCCGTATCTTGAATCCTGGCATTGTCGCTGCTTGTATCGCGACTGAGGTTGCCAGATGCGTGGTTCGTCCATTGATGTGATAGCCCTGCTCCGTGTGGTCTTGAGAATACGCTGAAGGACCGCTTGTGGTCCTGATCACGCTCTTCAACAACGATCTGCAGATCCACTTCGCCGTTTTCAGAGAGATCAAGTGGCGTCAAAAGTGTGAGCTCTTCCAGTATGAGAAAGTCCAAATGTTGGCCGGCTCGAATGGACATCTCTGCGAATGCTGTAGCCGGAAATATGATTCTGCCCTGCATAATATGCTCTCTCAGCCACGGCTGATCTCTCAGTGATATCCGGCCGTTGAACACTATTTGCTTTGGAGATGGAGAAGGAAGAGCATGGCGGAGGAATAGATGGTCCATGTTGGTCTCCGGCGAGAACCTTTTGGGTGGATCAAGCCAGTATCGTCGTCGTTGAAAGGCGTACGTGGGAAGATTGACTTTGCGAGCACCACTCCCTTCCAGTACCTTAGACCATGCCACGTCACATCCTTGTCCATGGAGGTATGTCAATGCATCCATTAGAGATTTGGCTGTCGCTCTCGTTGCTACTGCATCCTGGACATGGGCAGCCAAGGATGCAGTCGGGCCAATTTGAAGGAAGGTCGTCCCACCAAGGTGTTTGGCTGTTTGAACAGCATCAGCAAATCGCACTGGCTCTACCACTTGTCTCGCCCAGTATTCTGGTGAGCGAAGGTCAAGTTCGTTTGCCGCTTTGCCGGTCACTGTGGAGATGATGGGGATCTTGGGTTCACCGAATGAGATTGAGTTCAGAACTTCAAGAAGCTCGGGCATGATCTGTCTCATCGATGGCGAGTGGAATGCGTGGCTGACATTTAGTCTCTTTGTACGGCAGCCATGGGCCCGGCAGTCGTTCTCGATCGCTGGAATGGCTGAAGTCGATCCAGAAACCACGACGCAGTCCTCGGCATTGACGGCGGCGATGACGGCAGCTTCGTAAGGAAGGTGGTTTTTTGAAAGGCATTCTTTCACTTCTGCTTCGGGTGCTGTGATTGCGAGCATTGCACCCTCTTGCGTGCTGCCCATGAGCCGTCCACGGGTAGCAATCAGCTTGGCTGCATCCTCAAGTGATAAGATGCCACTGACATGAGCCGCCGTGATCTCTCCAACAGAATGCCCAATCAAGTACGCTGGCGTAAGACCGAAGTGCTCGAGGGTACGGAACATCGCTGTCTGGAAAGCAAAGATTGCCGCTTGTGAGATGTCTGTTCGATCAATGCTTGCTGGAGATGTCTGCAAGGTATCCAGCAGTGGCCTTTCGAGGTGCGGATCCAGCACATTGCAGACTCTCTGAAAGCTGTCTCGAAACAGTGGCAGGTCATTGCAAAGCTCATCGAACATTTCGCCAAATTGGCCTCCTTGGCCAGAGAAGAGAACGACGAGACGAGGAGCACTTGCCAGGCCCATCTGCAACCTTGAATGAGATCGACCCTCTGCCAGTGCGTCGAGAGCCTCCATATCTCTAGGAGGGACTGCTGCTCTCCATCGGAGATACGACGTTGTCGTCGCTAAAGCGAATGCCACGTCTGACGGATCATCGTTGTCCAGGCTCTGAACTGCACGAGCCCGGGCTCGTAGGGCAGATTGATCTGCGCCAGAGAGCAGCCAAGGGCACAAATCGGCGATCTTGCTTTCGACAGGGCCTGTAATGCCTTCCGCCGTCTCAGCTTGCTCGAGAATGACATGTGCATTAGTGCCGCCAATCCCAAATGCCGAGACTGCTGCTCTCCGTCGTCTCAGCACTTTTGGCCAAGGCCGAGCCTCTGTGACCAGCTTGATGTTGGCTGTGGACCAGTCCACATGTCGAGATGGCTTCTCTGCGTACAAAGTCGGAGGAACTACGCCTTTCTGCATTGCCATCACCATCTTGATGATGCTTCCTACACCAGCAGCTGCTTGTGTATGGCCCAGATTCGACTTCAACGATCCAAGTAAAGCAGGCTGAGAGCGCTCTTGTCCATAGGTAGCCATCAGGGCGCGGACCTCGATCAGATCGCCCAGAACAGTCGCCGTTCCGTGACCTTCGATCACATCCACTTCTTGATGAGACAACTTGGCGTCGCGAAGTGCTGATCGAATGACTCGTTCTTGCTGCTTTCCACTTGGCGCAGTCAGAGTACTCGATCTACCGTCTGAGTTTGTTGCTATACCGCGTATCAGCCCGTGAATCTGACGTCCATTCCGTCGTGCATCAGACAGGCGCTCAAGGAGTAGTAAGCCGACGCCTTCGGACCAGGCAGTACCATTTGCGTCGTCAGAATACGATCGGCAATGTCCGTCAGGTGAAAGTCCTCGTTGCTTGCTGAACATGACAAAAGCTTGTGGTGTTGCCATTACAGTGACTCCTCCAACGATGGCAAGAGAGCATTCGCCGGCTTTCAAAGCCTTCGCAGCGAGATCGACCGCCACGAGAGACGATGAGCATGCAGTATCGACTGAGAGAGAAGGGCCTTGGAAGTCGAAAGTGTGAGATATGCGTCCGGCGGCGACACTGGCTGCGGAGCCGAGACCAATTTGTGCTTCCAGCTCATGTTGAGTGTCAATGAAGCGTCCAGCGTAGTCATTGTACATCATACCCACGTAAACGCCAGTGTTGCTCCCTCTAAGAGCAGTGGGTGCCATGCCGCCTCGTTCAAGCAATACCCAAGTCGACTCCAGTAGAAGTCGCTGTTGTGGATCGGTCGCCTCCGCTTCTTTTGGTGACATACCGAACAGTCCCGCATCGAAGTCGGCCATGTCGTGAACGAAGCCTCCTCGACGGGTTGTTATTGTGCCAAGATTGTCTGGATCTGGATTATACAGAGCATCAATGTCCCATCCGCGATCTGCTGGGAAGGCGGAAGTCACATCAATGCCTGCTTCCACAACATCCCGAAGATCTTCAGGAGACTTGACGCCCCCGGGGTATCGACACGCCATGGAAACAATGGCGATTGGCTCGTCCATACTGGAGCTTGACGACATGGGTGCAAGTTGCGAGTCTGCTACGCTTTCGCCCGCAACACGGCGGTAGATGTATTCAGCCAGACTTCTTGGAGAAGTGTAGTCAAAGAGCAAACTGATAGGCAGATCAAGTCCGGTGAGGGACACGAGCCGGTCTCGAACCACGATACTGACCAGCGAATTCAATCCCATGTCTCCAAATTCAGCCGTTGGATCAAGCAAAAGACTCTTTCGTATCTCGCGTGCGTGAGAAAATTCATTCAGGATAGCAGCCTCCAATACTGATAGAGTCAAAGGTCCAGGGTTGATACTCCGCCGAAGAACGGACGCAGCTGCACGACGCCTGGGCTTCCCACCTCTCGTATGAGGAATGGAGTCAACTTCGAAGAAGTGGACCGGGACCTTGTAACTTGGCAAGGACTCCTGGCAGGTTGCGATCAAGGCTTGCAAAGCTGGAGGGTTCGTGGTGGTGACCACCAACCCAACCGGTACCTCGCCAAAGATGTCATGCGGAGCTGCCACAACCACCGACTCCTTGACTCCATCACAGGTGTTTAGAACACGCTCGATTTGCGCCGGGTGGATTTTGTAACCTCCACGAACGATGGCTTCTTTGAGTCGTCCCGTGATGATTAGGTTGTGATGATCGTCCCATCGCCCTAGGTCACCACTACGATACCAGCCATCTTCGAATGGCGATCTCGACTCGTGGTGATAATGCATCAGAAGCGAGTGGCTTCGGATCCAGATTTCGCCTTCTTTCCCATGTGCAACTTCTCGTCCACTTTCTGGGTCCGTGATTTGGATCTCTCGGCCGGGAATGAGAGACCCGCTCGAGCCTTTAACGTATGGCGCATCAGCTCGGCACACCGTGATCGCTCCGCAAGTCTCTGTGCACCCATAATGATTGAGAATAGGTAAGCCCAGACGGTCTTGCACTTGCTTATTGAGAGATGTTGACGCCGGTGCACCGCCACTGTTGCATAATCTGACAGACGATAAATTGAGCCCAGGTTGAGTCAGACTGACGAGCTCACTGTAGGTGGTCGGAACGCCCAGAATGATGGTGAACGATTCTTCTGCGGGGGTTTGAGCAAGTGATCGATCACCCGTCATGTGCAAGCTTGCTCCAGTGCATAAAGTGACCATGACTCCTGACGAGAATCCGTAGGCATGCGTTATCGGCAGTGGACATAGGATCTTGTCACCTGGGTAGGCCTTCAAGTCCGTTGTCATGCTAAACAATGTGGAACGGATCCAGGCTTCCTGAGATGAGACGACTCCCTTTGGTCTATCGCCTGTGCTTCCTGACGTGTAGTGGAGGAAGGCCTTGTCTGTTGCTGCCAGATCGTCAGGAGGCATGCTGGCAATCTCTGCGAGCAAATCGTTGTATGGTAATGTGTTGAGCTTTGAATTAGGTTGATCGGTCGTCCAGATGACCGCTTGCTGCATGCCATCTATGCTTCGAATGTTTGCACATCCCACAGAGTCAGTGACGATCCAACGTGCCTGATCAGACCAGACATCTTCGCATATGGTCGTCAGCTCTGCTCGAGAACTTCGCGGATCCAAAGGAACGGCAACGGCTCCAGCTCTTGTGATGGCGAGGATGCTCTCAACAGCCTCCACGCATCGATCCAGAAGTACCGCCACATGATCGTTGCAATTGATGCCGGCAATCTTCAAATGGCATGCGATGCGTGCAGTCCGGACTTGCAAGTCGTAGTGAGTGACTCTCCTTCCCGGAGAGGACAGAGCAACTCTCTCGCCAAAGTCTTTTGCATTTCGCACCAATAGCTCCGGTATCGTTGGCGTCGTCATTTGTTGTCAGCATGGAATCGAACAGACCTTGCGAAACGAGCGAAAGCGTTGGAGGCATGGCGAAAGAAACTTAGGTCAGTCGTTGTCAAGCGGAAAAAGGAAGGCGTCTAGACCCGCGTGATGTGTCAAGTCAGCCTCGATGAGGAAGTAGCGACGGACTCCCCGCTGCAGAACATTTTCGCCGAGACCTGTCAGGCTCTTTAGCGAAGGCTCACTGCATCATGATTCGCACCGCAGTCAGGTCCGCATCTGGATCTACAGCACGCTAGAGGCGCCACCAATGAACCAATAAGTCGGTCACCAGATCCAGGAAGAGATTTCGTCTTGTTCGAGTGTGTTGGAAAGTGCTCCAGGAAGCTGGCTTCCGGTTGCTCATTCACTTGAGAATTTGAGTTTCGGGCCAACGAACTTTACCTTTCAGCATCTGAAAAAGGCGGCCCGAGGACATCCCAAGGGCATGCCGATGCGTGAGAGGGTGGATATGTGCTGACCGAGGTCGCTCTGAGATGCACGATTGGGAGCATGTTCCGGCCCTTCGGTCGCCGCTTGATCACTAAGCTGTCAATTCGGATGCGCCATGCCGTTGAGATATGAGCGAGTCTCCTGCTCCCAGCAATCTGGCTGTGAGACAGTGCCGTGTCATGACTGGACGATCGGTGGTCTTCAAATTCGGCCACTCTGGCGATGAGGCTGACTTGTGGACAGCAGTCCTTGCCCTTGACGCATGCCAGATCTCTCGTGCTGATCACCATGTCGATGGACGCAGTACCACACGTGACTGCATTCGATGTTGTGAGCGTGTAGGACTGTGTTCAGGGAATCTTTGCAGTTCGATCTGCGCTTATCGATAAGCGCCGCTTGATGCCTCAGGCAGCTAGCATCAACGTCTTCTGCTCTGAGAGCGTCCAAGATCTTGACTCCCACCACGAACCCTCGATGTGGTGTTTTCGAGTCTGCTCCACCACCTGGGTCAGCCAGAAGGTAGGGCAGGGCGATTTCGAAATGTTCGGTCCACACGGAGCTCTGGGAGACGTCATGTGGCTCGCTGATCATTCCCGCAATCCTGTTCGCTGAACCACTTTGTTTATCCTCTGCCAAGAACGCGATAGCTACTGCATCATATGAAGGCCGCCTTCCTCTCGCCGAAAGTACCTTCCTTGCCCATCCGAGCGCCTGCCATGTCCTTGGTGTTGTTAGGGAAGGCTCCAAGGTGCCCGCCCGAATGCTCCATCGACCCGCCGAATACCGATTGACACCACGCGTCCCAACGTTGATACACCCACTGGCAGAACCGCCGTTGAAGAGAGTTGTATTCTTTACGCTCAAGAGCATGCGTGGCTCGACCGACTGAGCGCAAATCGCCGAAGAGACCGCCAAGATGAGCACAACAGACCCGGGAATCGGAGATGGCATCAAGCAGGCCGCCAACGATGTGGAGAAGGATAGGAAGCCAGGAGATCAAGAGACGGCAGAACAAGACGACCTGACATCGCCTAGCAAGTGGTGGTTTGCCTCCACTGTGAATCCACTACTGGCTGCCACCTTCGGCCCCATTGCGAATGGCTTCAGTATCTGCGCTCTTGTCTATTCGTGGAGATCGTACATACCGCCAGGCGCATCGCCGTCTGAAGGCCAGAAGATCTCCGATCCACACTGGCTGCTTGCTGTCAACGCAGTGTCTCTGGCATGTGCTCTCATTGGCAACGCTTCTCTTCTACTCAACATGGCGCGGCGACTGTCTTTTCGCATCGCACAGCCCATCACCATCACTGGCTTCTTTATTGCGGGAGTCCTGCTGATTGGTGATATGGCGGGTCTCACGTCTTCTCCGGCCTACTACCTCACAGATCCTAAATACATACCTGCGAAGAACCACGCTCTCACCAGCGCCTACTATTACGCCATCTGGGCTGCAGCACTGTACATCATCATTGCACTTCTAATGTGCCTCACGGTGTATGGAGCTCACGTTGGACACTATCCGAAGGCTTTCAACCTCACTCCGTCGCAACGAACTTTGATGCTCCAAACAATGTCATTCGTCGCCTACGAACTTCTCGGCGCCTGGGTCTTCAGCTCAATCGAGGGCTGGAAGTACCTCGATGGCGTGTACTGGGCGCAAGTCACGTTACTGACCATTGGACTTGGAGATTTCGCGCCTGTCAAGAAGGTCACTCGAGGTCTCATCTTCCCATACGCCATCGGGGGCATCTTGATGGTTGGTCTGGTAGTCGGATCCATTCGAACCCTGGTTCTGGAGCGCGGGCAAGAGAAGATTGCAGCACGAATCACCGAGAAGCGAAGGAAAGCAGCCGTCAATAATGTTGACGAGCGAAAGCAAACCATTAGAATCGGTTGGTTCGCACAGGCTGAGTTTAGCACCGATCCGTCTCTCACACCCGCACAGCGAAGGGAAGAAGAGTTCAAAGTCATGCGCAAGGTCCAGAAGATGGCTGAAAGAGAGCGGCGATACATTGCTCTTTCGATGTCCGGCACCTTTGCGCTCCTCCTTTGGTTTGTGGGGGCTGTCATCTTCATGGTCTGTGAGAAAGAGCAGGGATGGACTTACTTCGATGCTCTGTACTTCACCTTCATTGCGCTGCTTACCATCGGCTATGGCGACCTCACTCCAGTCTCTAACAGTGGAAAGGCTTTCTTTGTCATCTGGTCCATGCTGAGCGTTCCATCTCTGACCATTCTGATCTCTAACATGGGAGACACGGTCGTCAAGTGGTTCGCGGAATTTACCGACTGGATTGCGTCGATCACTGTCTTGCCCGAACAAGGCGGCAGACGAACGACAACGAAACGAGCGGCTGCCAACCTCCTGGAACGGCTCACCGATAGTGCTAATGATACGGTTACTAGGTTCACCGCTCCAGGTATTCTTGGCGAGACGGACCACATTAAGATGGATGGTGACAAGCATTTGGAGATGCTTATGAATCGACTGGCGCAGAGATTAGAACAGCATGTGGAAGAGGAGGAGCTGGAAGAGGCGCTGAAGGCTGACGCCGATGGGAACGATCTTGAGAGAGACATCCATTTCTATCACTACGTGCTTTCTCGCGAGACACGCAACGTACAAAAAGACCTTGCGGTCTCTCCGCCAAAACAGTACTCATGGGGTGACTGGGAGTACTTCCTCAAGCTCATGGGCAATCAAGATGAGAGTCCCGACTTTCCGGGCCAGGAGATTCCGAACGACCTTGTTCCCAAGCCTCTTCATATTCCCACTTCCCCACCCGGTGGCATTGGTCTTCATCGCACTGACGGAGCCGCGGACGAGAAGTCAAAGCAGGACCAGTCACCTACCGCGCCGAACGGGGATTCAGCCGTAAGCCAGAATTCCGAGAAAACAATGACAGCCAACACCGACGGCGTCGTTGATCGACGAACAGAGAAGAAGAACGAAATGTCCTGGACTGACCCTCACAAGAAGCACCACCGCTTCCGTCGACAGAATACCGCGGACTGGCTCGAGGAATGGTCTTGGCTGTCAGATCAAAGCCCGTTGATGAGCGTACGGACAGAGCCGGAGTGGATCTTAGAAAGACTGTCGGCGGCTCTTGTGCGGGAGTTGAATCGTCAGAGAAAGGGGTACAAGAAGAGACCGCCCATCAGTATGGCTCATGTGGCGCGGGTCAGGGATCTGGCGAAGAGAGCTGAAGGCACGAGTGGTGTACAGAGAGATGAAGCTGAAGGCGCTGTTGGGAGGAGTGTGCTTGAGGGTTGATTGGTGGCGTTTTGGGACGGCTGGTTGAAACACATGATACCCCTATGATGTTTATGGACTTTGGTATTGCGGTATGTCATTCTTTCTTCTTTCCATTACTGATCAGAGCTCTCACAAGTGGGGTCTGGGGTGTATGCGGGTTGCCGTGTTGCTATGGCGGAGCTTTGGACAAGGCGAGCGGGAGGGTGCAGGAGCTGGACAAACGACAAAGACCACCGCGCAGCATCTCGAAACTTCCATCAACAAGAGCACGGGACTCATCATGGCTGCCATCGCAACTCTGCGAGCGGCGTCGTCCATCTGAGATCTCCTCAACGGCATTCAGGAGCGAACATGGCGGTGGACAGCGGCGATGAGAGCCGCCAGTCGCCTGGAAAGGCGGTTGACGATGAGAAGTTGGTAGAACAATCTCAATTGTCTGGAGAGGCTGGGGATATTGAGGAGCTGGCGAAAGAATTCGACGAGGTCAAAATCAGTAAGTTCGCTGTTCGCTGCCAAGTGCCTCCTTCCCCAAAATTTCACATGCCTGGAGCGCGCTTTCACGTGATGGCATGGCCCCTGCACCTGCCTCGTGAGTGAAGGCAGTCGCGCGTGGCGGCTGCTTCACTTTCAGCAGCAATCATGAGCATCTTTCGAGTGCTCCTTCCTTCTTCTTGATAACCTCATCCACGACAGCCTTCATTTCTAACGACATCGACAGACACTCGTGGACACCGAAGACGTCAACAGCGTGAGGCCGAGAGGCAGCGCAAGGAGATGGCGTACCAGGACCTCTTACGGCCGACGCCGCAGATGATGCAGGAGAGACAGGTGGTGCGAGAGAGAGAAGCGGATGCTGCGACTCCGAGGACGACGACGCCGAGACAGACGACTCCTTCGCCACCGTCCATGGGCTTTACGCCGCCCCATCTGAAGGATCCCGCCGACCGCCAGTATTACAACAGCCAGGGTCGGTCTTTCAGTGGTCCAAACCGCGGCAACATGCCTCCGATCACAGCAGCTCGGCGGCAGACAGCCAATGGTTCATCACGACCGCCCGCCGACCGTAAGCCTGCGTCAGCTAAGCAGCCATTCCACTCATTGCAGAATGGCAATTTCAAGAGACCGCCGAGTGTCTCCTCATCCTCCAGCGGCGAGAACAGAAGATTGGGAAGCCAGAAGAGACAGGGGAACGAGACTGGATACACATGGACTCCGTTCGTCGAGCAATTGAAGATCCCAAGTGGTCCCTTCCAACATGGTTTCAACCAGCCGAAGCCCATTTCCAATCCCATGGAGTTGCGGATATGGGCAAGCAACCTTCCGCCGAACTTCACGACGTTGGATGTCTACACTGCTTTCTCAACTCTTGGAAACATCTCGAGGATCGACATGCAAGACACTCGGCTCGCCACCAAAGGCGCAAATGTCACGTTCAGACCGGCGCCAAAGGATGTCTCTTGGGCAGGCAGGACGTTCTACGTCCAGGACACCGTCGGCAACTTTCGCCAAATTCACACCAAGAACGAGACCAAGGAGGTACACATGCACGTGAGCAAGAGTGGCGATCGCAAGCTACCTGAGCGCATCTTCATCCCACTCGAAAGCATCGACTTCGGCGTCATGCAGAGCGAGTCCACTATGCTTGGAATGCACTCCCTCCCATCGACGGACTCTATCCAAGCGAGCTTGACCATGAATTTGGGCTACAAGGTCTTGTTCGTGAACTTCCCCGTCCGCATGGAGTTTACTCGCGGATCAGGAAAGAAAGAATATCGCGATTACGAGTTCAGAATGCGCCTCGTCCCTTCGCAGATTCGTGACTGCCGCTTGACGTGCGAAGAGGATTCATCCATGTCTCTGTACTTCACTTGCGAGACTCCACCGCTGGTCCACCGCAAGACTTCAAAGCCCCTCGACACTTTCGACAAGGGCAGTCTTTGGGATGAGAACAAGCTTTGGTTCCGTCAGACCTCCATCGACAAGGATCCCACCATTACGAAGACTTCCGTCAAGTTGAGGGAGACGGATTGCACCATCGATCTCGGACGCTGGCTGACATATCGACTGAACTTTACCAAGGAGACGTTTGACTCACCTCAGTGCATAGACCTTTGGCAGGCTCTTTCTGATCACAACCTCGACGTCGCCCAGGATAAGGACACCCAATTCAAGTGGGGAGTTGTCAACGACCTCTGGACGTGGCTTGACGCACCGGTGCCTGAGAATGTTGAAGTTGACGAGAACCCTTTCTTGGCCGAAATGCATCAGATGACACACGGCAATGTGCATCTTCCATTCGAGGTTCGGTATCAGCTCGAGGTGTGTCTCAGCTTGGGCTTCCTTCACGAGTGCAACATGACGAGGGAGTTCCTGACCAAGCTGGAAAAGCTGGCTGCGATCAAGCCAGTGCGGGCAGTCAAGGTTTTGGAGAAAGTGGCAGACGACAAGAAGCGCTACTACGATCCTGATCAGATCCTTCGTCTCGAGAATCGAGTATCAGTCGTCAAGAAGACGCGACCCAGCTACTGCACCAAGATCCCATCGGCTGTCGTCACTCCTACGACCATTTACTTCGCTACGCCGGTGCTGGAGACGTCCAACCGAGTCATTCGACAATTCCAACACTTCGAGGACCGCTTCTTGCGTGTCAAGTTCACCGACGAGAGGCACAAGGGCAAGATCTTCCCTTCCGACGACCAAAATGACAACGAGCTCTTTTCTCGTGTCAGTCGAGCCATGACCCAAGGCATCACCATAGGAGACCGCCACTACGAGTTCCTTGCATTCGGCAGCTCGCAGTTCCGTGAGCATGGAGCGTACTTCTTTGCCTCGACCGGTTCTCTGACCGCGGAGATGATCCGTCAGTGGATGGGCAAGTTCACCAAGATCAAAGTGGTCGCCAAGTACTGCGCTCGCATTGGGCAATGCTTCTCCACCACTCGGGCGATACCTCACTCTGTTACCACTGTGACAATCCCGGACATTGAGCGCAACGGATACTGCTTCACTGACGGCGCCGGCACAATCTCACCTTTCGTGGCTCGTCTCATCGCAACCCAGTTTGGACTGCCGAACTCCGAGAACGACTATCCCTCCATGTTCCAGTTTCGGATGGGTGGATGCAAAGGTGTTCTCGCTGTCGACCCTTCCCTCAAAGGCAAGATTGTACAAGTCCGCCCAAGCCAACAGAAGTTCCCTTCAGATTTCCAAGGCCTCGAAATTTGCCGGATTTCCCAATTCTCCACGGCATACCTCAATCAGCAGATCATTCTGGTTCTTTCTGCGCTCGGCGTGCCTGATGAAGTCTTTGTGGACATGCTGAAGAACATGTTGAAAGACTTCGATCAAGCCATGAAGGACGAGGAGAAGGCACTGGAACTACTTCAGAAGAACATCGACCACAATCAGATGACCATCGGTCTCTCCGGCATGATCTTAGACGGCTTTATGGAGACTCGTGACCCTTTCATGGTGTCTTGCCTTCGTCTTTGGAGAGCCTGGACTTTGAAGTACTTGAAGGAGAAGGCTCGCATTGGAGTCGACCAAGGTGCCTTTGTACTTGCTGGTCCTGATGAGACGGGTACTCTTAAGGGAGACTTTCGGACCTACGACGAGCCGGAGGCACGATTCAACACCGAAGATGGTGAACAAGTCGCTGCACATGAGCTGCCGGAGATCTTTCTTCAGATCCCTGACCCTGAGAACCCCGGCAAGTACAAAGTCATCCAGGGCGAATGCTTTATTGCTCGAAACCCATCTCTTCATCCAGGCGATGTTCGTATGGTTCAAGCAGTGGATGTTCAGGCCTTGCATCATATGAAAGACGTGCTCATCCTGCCAGTCACCGGCAACCGCGATCTGGCCAACATGTGTTCTGGAGGCGACCTTGACGGCGACGACTACATGGTCATTTGGGACAAGAAGCTCTTCCCGAGAACCCGCGAGAGCCACGCCCCTATGGACTACACTGGACCGCAACCAACTGAGAGCGATGGACCCGTGACGACAGCGGACATGGTCAAATTCTTCGTTCAGCACATCAAGTTCGATAATCTGGCGCGCATCGCAACATCACATCGCTACTGGGCTGACTATCAAGATGATGGCGTTCGTGACCAGAGATGTCTTGAACTCGCTGAGCTTCACTCGAAGGCTGTCGACTACGCAAAGACTGGTGTGCCCGCTGAAGTACCTCCCGAACTCAGAGTCAAGAAGTGGCCTCACTGGGCTGAGCGCAAGAATGCGACGAGAAACAACACCTACAAGTCCCAGAAGGTTCTTGGCAAATTGTACGACGAAGTGAAGCGCGAGGCCTTCAAAGCCGCTTGGGATCGACCATTCGATGAGCGCATTCTGAGCGCCTATGAGCCAAGTGAGCAGATGCTGCAAGACGCAAAGGAGATGAAGGCGGCGTATGATGATGCCATGCGTCGTGTGATGACGCAGTATGGCATCCAGACCGAGTTCGAAGTCTTTACCACTTTCGTCCTCGACCATCATCAGGATGTCAACGACTACAAGCTCGCCGAGACCATGGGTGAGGTTTCCGAGGCATTGAAGCAGCAGCACCGCGAGATGTGTTACGAGAGAGCCGGCACCGACTCCAAGACGAAGGACTGGACCAAGATGAAACCCTTCATTGTCGCCATGTACAAGGTGACTGCTGAGGAGGTCGCCAAGGCCTACGAAGAGACCAAGAAGACTGTCACGATCGGCGGTCGCGAAGTCCCAATCCGCCCCCGCGACTTCGCCAATATGCCTTTCATGTCTTTTCCTTGGATCTTCATGAGGGAGCTTGGTATGATTGCCACCAAAGGCAACAGTGCGACGAGACTGGATGCGGTTCCGAGACCTTCGATGCCAAAGAAGAAGGATGCTACGAAGCAGATCTTTGAGCTTCTTGGCGAAGACTTTGCGCCGGAGCCGTTGCCGGAGGTCAAGACGAGTGAGGGTGCTGTTCGTCAGGGCGATGTGTTGGATCTCTTTCACGCTGAGCCACCTGCTACTGGCCACGAGCCGGCGCTTGTTCCGGCACCGCATTCTGTCTCGGAGCCTACCTCGAAGAAGCCATCGCCGATCCCAGCCGCCAACGAGAACTCCATTCCATCGAAGCCTGATAAGGACGCCTGGCCAGAAGCCATCCGCGATGAGCACCTCAAAGAAGCCATGGCAGCCAGCATCGAGGCCGAGAATGAAGTCAAGCGGAAGGCTCGTATCTATCAGCAGGCGGGTCTTCCTGCCGATACCTTCTTCTCGCAGAACAGCGGCAATGTCCAGGCTGAGCAGGATCAGAACGCCGTCGGCGGGGAGGTGAAGCAGGCGGCTGATGGAGAGGAGGAAGGTGGAAGTGATTGGGAGGGGGAGGAGGTTAAGATCGATTTCGATGAGCAGCCGTCTGCGCTGGATAAGCTTGCGGCGCTGGTGGGTACTGGCTCTTAGTGAGGTCTGAGTTCTCTCGGCTTCTGTTCGCTTGGAGAACAATGGGCAGAGGTGTTTTGAGGATTGCTCGACGGCAGGTGCCTCATTCTTGATGAGCCTTTACTCTCAAAGCTGACGGAGTCAACGAGTTCATCACCCTCACCCACCAACAGCTCGGAAAACCACTCTAGCTAAGAATGCAATGCCACAATTCAAAGACTCTAAACCCGCTCATTTATTACAACCCCTTTCTCCATGTCTAACACCATCTCTACGTCTGACCTACGCCACAGTCCCCGGCACAGCCTTCTTCCACTCCTCCACCCACCTCTTCGCCGCCTTCATAAACTTAAAGAACCCGACATTCATCTCCTCGTGTCCATACTTCTTATCCACCACCCTCTCCGGAAACGCAATTCCCGCACCAAAGACCCCCGGTAATTGAGCCAGATCCCCGATTTTTCCGCAAGAGCTTTCTTTGACGTAGGTGAAGATTCCTTTGTCGTGGTCGAAGTACGGCGTTATTTCTTTCGTGCCGATGCGGAGGGTTGGGAGGGGATCTCGTTGGTAGCCGATCGCTTGGATTACGTAGGAGGTTCCGGGGAGGTGGCGTTGGTAGATTTCTTTCTCGTGGCCTTTTTCGTAGGATATCTTCTCCAGGACGGCGTTGATGGGGCTGCGTGGGAGGGTTTCGGGCTCGAGATTCTCACGCGCCCAGACTGCGGCTTCACCTTTTAGGCCTGTGTTGTCGCGCGCGATGAAGTTTTCGTGGTATTCGGCGTAGCGGAGGGGGTGCCGGGTGAACCATTTTATGCGGAGGTTGGGGTGGGTTGATAGGGCCAGGGTTGCGAGGTTCCGGAGGACGAGGACGGCGGAGTGGGAGGCGCCTATTACGGCTAATGTGGTTGGGGAGGTGGGGAGGGTTTGGGAGAGTTTTGTTGGGGAGAGGGCTACGTCGAGGTGCAGGTGTTTGAGACCTTGGGGTTCGTAGGCGAGGGGTGGGTCTGTGGGGGAGGAGCCGGTGCAGAGGAGGATTCGCTTGGTTTGGGCGCTCGTTGTGGCTTGTGGGGTGGAAGAGTCTGGGGTGATGTTGATGGTCCAGAGAGAGGAGGATTCGTCCAGGGTAGCCTCGCTGACTCGGCCTTGTTGGGTTGTGACGCCGGGAGTCTTTTTGAGGCCTTGGGTAAGCATGACGCACATGTCGGCGGGATGGGCGAGGAAGCATCCTTTCTCTTGATCCAGGAGTCGCATGTCTTGCAGCTTGTCGTTTTGGCTATCGATGGCGACGCCGTCGCTTGCGCTGGGCTCTTCCCATCGGTCTCGTGATGGGAGGTTGCTGACTATCTTCCTGAAGGGCGATACGGCGGTGGCGAAGTCGACGAACAGCTTGACTTTTGTGTTTGAGGGGACTTCGCGATAGTACTTGTTGACTCTGCCGCCATCGAAGGCATCGTCAACCCAGAGAATCCGGTCGATTCGGGCGTCTAGAAGGTTTCCAACGGCCGTGATGCCTGCAGGTCCTGCTCCAACGACTACTGCTTCGTAGGTATCGTTGGAAGTTGCTGCCGTAGTTGCTCTTCGTACGTATGAGACCTGTATTGAGGGAGCCATGACTTTAGTGTTGCGAAGAGTCCTCTTGGAAGTTGAAATTGCAGAAGTGGCAGGTCGGGTGGTTGATAGTAGTCTGGCATGGCGAGGGGCCGTACTGGATACTCGCTCAGAAAGAGCTCCCCAGGCCACGCACGTCCTGCCCGCATGATGCCCCAGCTGTACAGTGCCATGTTGGGCCATACCTAGCGCCCGAATGGCGGTTCCCGCCGGTGCACGAACGGTTGGAGGCATGTGAAAGGTTCAATGGCCAGTCCTTTTCAGTATCGATTGCAGGTCCTTGAGAGTGGTCCAATCAAAGAGCGAGGTTTCGAACGCAAGATAGGGAGTTCCTCCTCCACTCGGCCTGCACCTCCAATGCACACCGACAGTGTTTGCAGCAATCGCCCAAGAACGTGGCCAGTGTCCGCTTGTGATGGCCGACGAAGCGAAGAGGTGAGGTTGGTAGCCGACAGTCCGGAGGGAGATTTGGTGAGAGGCCGCGTCAATGGGTGGATTTCTGTTGCAGCTTGCGACAACCGTTGAGATGCGCTTGACAGGCCTCCAGATCGCTTGTCCGGATGGAATATGGCTGGTTGACGATGTCTTTTGATGGAGGAAGAATGGAACGATGTCGGAAGAAGTGAGGTGGCGACTTTTCACGGCGGCTTGGCGCTGGCTGGAACCTCGCCCTTTGATGGCGGCGACAACAATCCACGAGAGACAGTCAGATGATGAGGATCCATCTCGAAAGTACGGAGACGCGAAAGATATCTCTGAAGATGCCTTTGAAAATTGGCTGGGTCTGCAATCAGGCCATATATGATTCATTCACCTCTGGTGGCGCCAGATTGTGCGACGATCACGACATCGACAGTGGCGAGTCCAACTGTCGACATCTTCTGGATATCTATCTTCGCTATGATCTCAGACTTAGCTAACTTGCAGCAGGTCTCGCATCGGGCCACACTTGGCGACATCAGACAGATATCCCTCAGGATCAAACATCATCCCTCCGCAGTACTCGAATGCTGGGTGCGATTTCTAGCCCCCCAAGATCCATCGACACATGGGCACCAATCTCCCGGCGACGACCCTTCTCGAGATCCTATCAACTTGGAATGTTGTTTCCAAGTCTCGGAGCACCATGCTCGGGATCTTCTCCGTCATCCCGATACGCCTCCATTTTGTGCAGAAGTCTGCTCGGAGAGCCATACGCTTTGTCTTGGTACAGGTCTTGGAAGTTCTTCTCACAAAGCTGGACTCTTCCGGCCCTCATCGATTCCCATCTTTCTTCTCGGTCCTGGACTCGATCAATCTCGCAGCAATGGCGTCCAACTCAGCACACTCCTGCCTTGCGGCTCTTGAGCTGATGTCGCCCTGCTTCGAGCGCCAGGCCACATTTTCCTTCCGAAGCTCGCACAGCTCTTGCACAAGACGGTCGTTGTCTTCCTGCAAATGGTTGATCTCCTTCAGGGCATTCTGAATCTCCGACTGCAGGTTGGTCTCGGTCTGCTGTTTCCGCTGGCGGAACTTGCGCTGTCTGGGCGAGCTATGTCAGTGCATTGGTAATATACAGACGTGGGTGTGTGAGTACTCACGCGGCTTTGTTCTGATCTCTTCGTCTCTGCTTGCGGGCTTCGTCAAGCACTCTGATCTTGTTGTCTCGTACAGAGCATGGCGATGAGGTAGTCGATGTCGATGAAGAAGTCGTAGACGAGGTGGGACTGCTCGCCAGATGCAGGAACGGCTTGAAGTCCTGCACAGGGTAAGGCTTACTGCTCCATAGATCGAGTGGATTGTAGACACTGTCCATTTTGACCGATTGAAAGCCACAGTGCCAGGTGGGTACAAGACGAAAAGAGATCTCGATCTGGTCCCCATCATCGATTCGCACTTCTTATGGGCAGAATACCACATGCCTTACACAAGACGCCTATCACTTGAGTTCCAAACGACAAACGACGTCAAGCCCGATTACCAATGGCGACGGTGTCGTGGCAGGCGGTCTGCCATTGGCCAATGCAAAGAGTATTCAGTGTGACCACGGACTTCTTCCACGGAAAGCGCAGTTTGATACTACTTAAGTGAGAAGATCTACAAGTATTTGGCTGGTTCTTTGGTGTGGTATGGCCGCTGTCGCAATGGACCCTGCAGATTTGTCTCGAAACGGGCATAAGTCGGCCGAGGATTCTCTGAACCACTCTTTCGGCCGCTGATTGCAGGATCATCCCTACGAGTGGTTGTATTTGCGAGGGAGATTCTGTCCAGGATCGTGTTCGTTCTGCGACGCTGAAGATGAAGAGACTGCTCTCTACAGGGCGGATTGTACTTTCTCCGCGGATGGGTGCCAAGAGTTTGCATGTGACGGATCGAAGTGAGTGAAAGAAACGTGACTGCTGGACGGAGCAATGGTTGAGTCCCAGGAGAGCACATGCTGTATGCTGCTGGAGGACTTCTTTCTGGAAATGTGGGCGAATGGCGTGAATGAGGCACATCGCTCGAGTCGCATGGAGCGTTACAATCGGTCTGCCACATCTCCACCTTCACCGGACAATCGCGAATCGTTGAACACCAGATCTCTCCATCCAAGCGTGAGAGCCCAAGGTATCAAGACGGTGGTGTCACAAGCAAGAGTAGCGAAGGTCATATGCGGCACGATCCGAGGAACAAGATCGAAAGCTATCTCCGAATCATACCTCGCTGCCGCTAGAAGAGTCGGACGGTAATCGCATTGCGCGTAGTTGCAACTTTGCAGCGATGCGAGCGATACTACTCGGTGCAGCGCGAAGGCTTGTTGATGTACGCGAAGCGGATTTTTTATGAAGGTCCTTCCCCGGGCGCATGAGTGAATGGAGTGAGTGAATTGGGATGTCACGCGAGGCAGCTGGAGCGTCACAGGCGCATCTCCTTCTGCCGCTCATCTAATTTTCCCCAGCTGGCAAATCTTCTCTCCTCCGCTCCTCACCACGACAAGATGTCAACAGACCTCGCGGCACTTGAGAAGCTGTCGCCCAACGAGGCGCCCAATGCCACCTTGCCATCACTGCCGACCGAGATCTTCGAGCAGATCGCAGAATACTTGCCAGAAGAAGATCTACCTGCCCTTCGACTGGTCTGTCGCGATGCATGCTCCAAGGCACAACGCATCTTCATCGCCGCCCACTTCACACACAAAGCGGTCCTCCTCGACAGCCCGAGTAGCGTCCGCGCCCTCACCAAGATCGCACAGCATGCTGCATTTGGGCCGGCCTTGCGTCGCATCACCTTCCTAGTGGACAAGATCGGCTACCCCAAGGATCTGAAGGTCCCCTACAAGCCTTTGGATTATGAAGGCCATAAGAAGCTGGTGCAGCTTCGAGTCCGGCTCTGGGACGACCATAAGCCATTCTTGAGTCCAAGCATACGTCGACAAGCTCTGGACATGCTGTTTGGTGCGCTCAAGACCCCAGGAAAAGTCCACAGCATCACCTTCACGCAGATTTGCGAACCAGAGTACCCTCACCTTAAGCCTTTCAAGCCTGTCTTCGATGGTACGGCTGTTGGAAGACTCAGTGATTCAAAGTTGGGTCTTACGGAGGAGCATGTTCTTGATGTGCGCCGCGAGCCGACTTGTCTTGTCTCGATGGTTCTCGAAGCCTTCAACAAGGCAGGCCTCGAGTCGGGGAAGGAGATCCACATGCAAAACATGATCGGAGTGGATCTGGAGCGAGACATGTCGTTCCACACGATCCAGTCCTTTCAGAACGCCTTCTCTGGATTGAGATCGCTTTCCATCTCCGCAGCATTCTTAGAGCACCAGGGAGACTACGTGTCTCTGCTTGGATACATCCCGAACTACATCCCTTACTTCTGCAAAGGCATTGCACAGGCTCCATTCCTCGAAAGACTGTCTATCGATGTTCTGAGTGGATATGGAGACTACTCTTGTTGGGCGCCTCATGGGGACGTTGTCGACCAGTGGAGTCTCATCGAGCATTTGCTGTTGGAAACGCTACCTTCACTGAAGTCACTGCGCCTTCAAAGTGTCGGGATTGTAACAACTGAGCTGATTGACTTCATCGAAAGACACAAGTTGTTGGAGTCTGTGACGCTGAGCTACGTTGAGATGGACCATGATTATTTCCTCCTGGCGAATGAGAACGAGGCAGTCCGCGATTTGCTTCTGCGACGGACGCATCTCGAGAATGTAGTCACGGAATGTGGGACAGAGGAGAACTTGCAAGAGCTGTGGGAGGAGTCGCAGTAGATACTTCTTTAGAATACGCTTTTGGCCCATCTTCATTCACCCCGCTCCTTCCTCATGTGAAAATTCGGCGCCACCCGCGTTTCCGCGTGGTCCAAGCTTCAAGTTTTCAAGCACCCGCCACCCGCCTCCACGCCAATCTTAGCCGACTAGCAAACAGCGACAATCGAAATTTTACTTCGTCCACCGAGCTCTCCCAGAACAGCGTCCGACACGGATATGCCGCCGGTCCACCTGGCGGCACTGCCGGCTGAGCTGCTTGAAGAAGTTTCATGGAACCTGCCGATCACCGACCTCCTGTCTTTGCGCCTCACCTGCTTCACCGTCGCAAGAAAGATCGAACACCACTTCACGAGAGTCTGCTACGCCGAGAAGGGCTTTCTGCTCGACAGCCCGGGCAGCATCAAGATCGCCCTGGACTGTGCTCGCCACCCAACCGTCGGCCCTGCGATGCGGCACATCGTGTTCGTCATCGACAAGATTGCAAATCCAGAAATTGATACAGAGCCGAATCACATTTCCTCCCAGGAGCATCTGGCGCTTTTGAGATGGATGCGGCATCGGCTTTGGGAAGACTACCAACTTTACACCGATGCTCGGGCCCAGCGAACAGCACTTGTGGAGCTCTTTGAAGAGTTGAGGAAACATGGAAAGCTTGCTACTGTGTCTTTCACGTCCACTAGCCACACGCAAGTAGTACCGGCTATCGACAAAGGAGCACTCCATCCCTCGCTCCGCGATCTGAAGGGTGTGATACAAGACATCCTCCTTGAGCCCTCACCCGCAGACCCATCTGTCGAACTCGTCTTGCAGGCAATCGCCCTCTCCGGGATCATGTCGATCCAACAGCTTGGTCTGTATGTCGTTCGGCCGCTTTACCTCGACGCTATACCAGCAGCCAACTTCGGCATGTATGGAGGTCCACTGGGCACGATCAAGAGGCTGATAGTCTTGGTTCCTCACCCCTTTGGCTGGCAAAATGGAGCGACGGGACCCCTGTACATGGATGCATTTTCAAGGTCCATCACAGCGTGGCCGTTTCTGCAAAGCCTAAGTATTCACATGAAGCAGCACCAAAAAGTGGCAGATTGCTGCTGCATCGTCGACTCGGACGTTTTCGTGGCTTTAACACAGGTGTTCTTGCCATCGTTGGCAGCGTTGGAGCTCACTGCATTTGACATGAGCTTTTACACCCTCCTCGACTTCATTCGTTGTCATCAAGCGCTCAAAAAGCTGACGCTTCGTGGCACTTGGATCAACTGCTCGACTGTACTCCCGTATGCGCAGCACAGGGAGTCGATTGCTCAGATCTTGGGGCGTCTGACCGCGTTGAAGGAGGTGGACACAGATAAGGAGGGCACAGAAGCTGCACTCGCTCTCCACTGGAGGTGAAGAAGCATGGATCGCTGCTGGCGGACGTTGTGGCTAGCGGAGTCTGTTTGGCAGGTGGCACTGTTGTTGGCAGCATCGCAAAGGTCAGGCTGGTATGATGCTCGGGGGAGGACGTTGCAAACACTCCTAAGATTCGTGGTATGCTCTTTTCTGCATGAAGTTCTAGATTGATTCGACGGAAGCAGCGACTGGATTGCGTCGTGGGCGGAGTAAATCAGGGATTCACTGGCAGGAACTTGGGACACTATGCTTCAGCACCACGGCACGCGCCATGCTTATCCGCATTCTGGTGTACTCATTTTAGGCACTCTTTCAAATCGATACAAATGTAACAAGACATGCCTCCCACTTCGCCTCTATCAACTATGCTGCCCACCAAATCGGCACACCAAGAGCCCTGTGCTCTTTCGCAAAGTACACCTGTAGTCTCCGGCTTGGCCATCAACCACTTGCCACCCGATCACATCGCCACAGTTCCAGTGCGCATCCCGAAAGTCCGACCACGTCAACTGCTTGGCTGCAAATTGGAGCTCGAATGACGACCCTTACGCCTACTACCCGCTGTGGGACGAGAAGCACGCCGGCGACCTCGAACTTTTCCCCTGGACGACGAGAGATCGAGCAAGAGCCTGTGAAGAGGCGCAACGAGACCTTCCTGCTTGTAAGTCCCTTTTCTGACTGCGTGGTCGAACCTTGCGCTGATGCGACGTGCAGACCTAACATTCTGGCTACTCCTTCTCCTCCCATGCCTCTTTGTGAGACTGCCTTCGGATGACGATGACACTGGTGAGAAGTCTCTGATTGGATACGGAAGGCTTCAGAAGCTTTTTGACCTCCTGGGTGCGATCGCCATCTACAGCCTGGGCAGTGCTGCTGCGAAACTCATGACGGCAATTTGGGAAGTGCGGAATCCAGAGGTCAGTGGTAGGCTATACAAGCTGCTGCCCTCTCATGATAGCATATATCGCAGCTGGGCTTCTTACATTGTGCTGAGTAATATGTAATTGGTGAAGATGTGTTGAGTGGATCGTGGATGACGAAGTCAAATAGGGGTTGGGTTCAAGGCACCAAGTTCCGGTACCATGGCTCCGCTCGAACTTGATTGAGCATTCGTATCTTACTAGGCAACGAGTCTTCTTATAAGTAAGTCCGTGATCCAAATTCTCACTTCGCAGCATTTTGACACTTTTTCTTCACATCCTGCGATTGATGAACGCCATGGCAAATCGTAACGCCGCCGAGACATTGACGGCCCGGCTGTCATCACTTCTTGAAGCATACGAAGAGCGCTATCTGCACCATATGGGCCGATACGAGTCTGGCATCGACTGTGAAGACGAGTTTCCGTCCGAAAAGCACAGAGTTGCACTCCCGTCAACGTCTACTCAAAATGATCTCGAAGCACGCCCGCTCGGTGACTTTGACTTCTACCCCTGGCTCGAAGGGAGTCGTCTCCAAGCCAGCAGACAGGCACAACGATACTTCTGCATTCGTAAGTGGAGATAAAGTCGCCCCAAATCATGCTGAAGCTCACTGTAAACTAGAATATGTTTTCTGGGTCGTCGCATCCATCATGTGCCTCATCGTCAAAGGATACCGAAACGATGACCGCTTGCAAGGCAAACCCGGCCCGATCGAAGATCTCACCACGATCATCGCAGTCATCGCTATCTACAACATGTACAATGCCGTGATGAAGGTACTCATCATGTTCAAGGAGGAGAAACATCCGAAGGTGTGTGGTGTCTTGTACAATGTTGCGCCGATTGTGGCTGCTCTTGGGGCTGCCCTGTTTCATCAACCATTGAGTTCGTTCGGGACGGAAGGAAAAAGACTTGCACAAGGACTTGAGTGAAATTTGTTTAGAGCTTGGGGAAGGATCTTGGCGATTGGCTGAGGGCAAAATAGATAGAACACGTTCCCTAACGATGCTCTCAGACTACTTCGCTTCCTCTTCAAAGTAGCTCGAATATGCATTCAGCGCCGGCTGCCCACCGAGATGCACATAAAGCACATTGCTGCCGGGCTTGATGCTTCCCTCCTTGATCAACTGCATCATCCCCGCCATGGACTTGCCCTCGTACACTGGATCCGTGATCAAAGCATCTGTCCTCGCAGCGGTCTTCATCGCTTCGATTGTGCTCGGTCCGGGAATGCCGTAGATGCCCTCGTGGAATCTCTCATCCAGAACGATGGCGTCGTCAGGAATCTCCAGCTTGGGATCGAGCAGCTTCGCAGTGTTTCTTGCGATTCTAGCCACTTGTGCCTTTGTTGCCTCTGGTTTGCCTGAAGCATCAATGCCGATCACTTTCCGTCCCTTGCCTTCTGCCACAGCTCCTGTGATCAGACCGGCGTGCGAGGACCCAGTGACACTGCAGACGACCAAAGTGTCGAAGTAGACACCCAATGTCTTTTCCTGCTCCGCCAACTCGACGACGAAGTTCGTGAAGCCGAGGCCACCGAGTTCATGATCAGAGGCTCCAGCAGGAACATAGTACGGCTTTCCTCCCCTAGCCTTGACATCCTCCACTGCCTGCTTCGTCGCTTCTTTGTGGCCGATATGGAAGCCTTCCTGGTTAAGCCGCACATCACCTCCCATGAGTCTGGAGAGCAGAATGTTGCCGGTCTTGTCGTAAAGTGGAGGGTCGATGGGGATCCATTTCTCCTGAACGGTCACGGCCTTCAGCCCAGATGCGGTAGCTGTTGCCGTCACAGCTCTGGTGTGGTTTGACTGCACTCCGCCGACAGATACGAGAGTATCGCATCCTTGTGCTTTGGCGTCGGCAACAAGGTACTCGAGCTTGCGGACCTTGTTGCCGCCGTATGCGAGACCACTGTTACAGTCATCTCGCTTGGCGTAGACTTTCAATTCGCCATTGGGAGAAAGCTCTTTCGAAAGCCTAGGGAGGAATTGGATGGGCGATGGACCGAAGAGGAAGTTCTCCTTGGGAATGCTCCGGAGTTTCTGAAGATAAGCTGGAGTCTCGGCCATTGTTGCGATGGAAAAGCAGGTGTCGTTGAGATGTGCAGAATGCTGACTTTGACAAGTAGTCAGTAAATCTTTTGTAGCCGACGTCGGACTCGGCTTTCCAAGAAATCTATTTTCTTGTCGCGCGGCTGGATGTCGGCAGGGCGTGAGACGCGGCCGGCAGATGGAAGTAGGCCGGCCTATCGCTTGAAAATGCGAAATGGTGGAGCTCTTTAACTAGCTATTGACTAATAAGATTAGCTGAAGCTGCTGCCCTGTAAGAGGCAGGTATAAAGCTATGCTTACGTTTGCTGTCAGCAGTTCTTGCTTTTCCCAGTTGCGATTGCGCGGTAACTCGGGGCTTGCCAGAGTGATGGGTACTTGATCGTTCTGACATACGCATGAGCAGCGCACCGATGTCGCAACTACCTGGAGTCAGTGTCAACGGAATATTGAATCACCGACGGCGACGACACTGCCTTATTTGCAGACGACGAAGGTTGTTCAAATGCTTTATCGCGCGGCTACAACACTTAGCATCCGGAGATTGATAGCGCTAGAGCCTCATAAGGCTGCGGAAATTTCAGTAGTAGGTGATAGCCCCCTTTACGCTTTTTGACCAGCTGCGAGATCACGCTCAGGTGCAACTTGAGCTGGCCCCAGGTCACTGACAATGATCCACAGTCTTGTCTGAGCGCATGAACTCACTCCAATTGAGCTCCATATGCGGGCCGCGATTTTAGCAAGTGGAAGAATGCGAACTGAGCCTTCCATCTGCAGTGGACTGTGGACATGATAAACGCGGACGCTGAATCGCTGGCTTCCCATTTCCGTCTCCTAAATTTGTTCCCTCAATGATATTGACTACCATCCTTTGCTGAGGTCTCATGGATGCGACGATGGGAGTTTGAAATCCCGACCGACGGACGAAACAAAGCCGCGTGCGTTAGGATCAACGGAACGAACTTGTCCGATGCCATCCGCTCTATAGACCGAGACAGATCAGTCGTGAAGGAAGCCGAGTATGTCAGGATCATATCCTGTGTCCGACAGTCTATTTTGGCAGGCCAACGCTGCAGCATTGTCCGAAACAGTCGGCTTCAGCGCAATCGCAGCCTATTGAGGGTTGAGCTTTAGCTTGGAGGATTGAGCCAGGTTGTTGTCCTCCCTGTAAGTCCTTCCAGATTCTTGAATGATTTATCCTGTTCCTTCCTCGCAACCTTCGAAGATCAGGGATCCGATGCAATGGCAGGTAACAACGAGCACCAGCCAGAACCAATTGCCATTCTTGGCTTCGGCTGCAGACTTCCTGGCGGCAACTACAGCCCGCCGCAGCTATGGGACTTCTTGGTATGTCTCACCATGCAATGCTTCCGACGCTATCGCTGACTTCTTGAACAGGAGAAAGGCAAGGTTGCAGACAATACTGCCCCCGAATCTCGCTTCAACATCAACAGCCATTACGATGGTTCAATGAAGCCCCGTACGATGCGGCAACCGGGAGGCATGTTCCTGCAGGACTCAGATCTTGCAGACTTCGATGCTGGTTTCTTCCAGATCGGCTCTCAAGAGGCTACGGCGATGGATCCCAATCAAAGATACATGCTTGAAGTGGTTTACGAATGCATGGAAAACGCTGGCATATCGATCGAACGCATCTACAATAAGCCCGTTGGATGCTATGTCGGCTCGTTCTCGTCGGACTACGCAGACATGGCCAACCGAGACCCGGAAGACCGTCCAGTCGGCGTCTCGCTCTTTGCTACTCGAACACTCCTTGCAAATCGACTCAGTCATTTTCTCAATGCGAAAGGCCCAAGCATCACCGTCGATACAGCATGCGCGGGTAGTCTGGTTGCCCTTGATCTTGCGAGTAAAGCGCTGCGTTCGGGCAACGTCGACATGGCCATCGTTGCCGCGTCTAACCTTTACATGAGCCCGGAGCATGTCATGGATGCGGGCAGTCAGAAGGGAGCACACTCACCAACAGCCCTCTGTCATACCTTTGATGCCAAAGCTGACGGCTACTGTAAGGCTGAGGCTGTATCCGCGGTAATAGTTAAGCGGCTATCAGATGCAGTTCGAGACCGGGATCCGATTCGAGCTGTCATCCTTGGAACATCTCAGAATCACAACGGAAGGACACCAGGAATCGCCAGTCCGAACTCGTCCGCTCAAGCACTCGCTATTCGGGCAGCGTACGCAGATGCCGGAATCGCTGATTTCAACCAGACCGCTTTCTTAGAATGCCACGGCACCGGAACTGAAGCAGGGGATGCGAACGAAGTTGATGGCGCTGCGTCAGTCTTCTCACCGACTCGGTCACCAGAGAGCCCGTTAATCATTGGCTCCGTCAAAAGCAACGTAGGACACTCGGAGCCGTCAGCCGGTCTCTCTGGCCTCATGAAAGTTGTCATGGCGATCGAACACGGCTTGATTCCCGGAAATCCAACCTTCATTGACCCAAGCCCCAAGATCGACTTCGCCGGACACAAGGCCAAGGCGACACAGAGTTTTATCCCCTGGCCAGAGAACACGCTGAAGCGAGCGAGTATCAACTCCTTCGGTATCGGAGGCTCCAATGCCCATGCCGTCATCGAAGCGGCCCAGGCTGGCCACTGCACTAATCATGTCTCCTCATATACTGGTGGCACGGTTCGAAGTGAAGAAGATGAGAGCGATCGACCGTACACTCTGGTACTGTCGGCGAATGATGCCTCGAGTCTTCAAGCCAGTGTCAGCGCTCTATGTACCCATCTCATGGACCCTCGTGTCAAAGTCGACCTAGCGGACCTTGCATACACCCTCTCCGAGCGACGGACACGACTCTTCCATCGAGCTTTCGCGACCACACGCAGTACCGAGCTCGACGAAAGTCTCTTTACCATGACGAAGAAGTTGTCATCAGCCCCGAAGGTTGCGTTCGTTGTAACAGGTCAAGGCGCCGATTGGCCAGAGATGGGAAGGGACCTCCTTAGGACTTTCCCATGGACGAGGAAGATTCTGGAAGAGTTGAACGAAGTGCTTCAAAGCCAACGTAATCCTCCAGAATGGTCGCTAGTATCCGAGCTGACAGAGAGTCGCTCGTCAGAGCACATGCGTCGGCCTGAGATCTCCCAGCCTCTGGTGACCGCTCTTCAGCTCTGTCTGATGGCGGCCCTGGAATCGTGGAATATCAAGCCAAGCTCGGTTGTCGGTCACTCGTCGGGCGAATGTGCCGCAGCCTATGCTGCAGGATGGCTAACTCGCGCTGACGCACTGAAGGCAGCCTTCTATCGTGGCCAGGCTGCGAAGAACTGCGCTAAGCCGGGCAACGAGGCTGAATTGGGAATGCTTGCTGTTGGTCTTGGTGCAGATGAGGTGGAACCTTATCTAAAGAAGTACGCCGGCGACGTCGCCATTGCATGCTTCAACAGTCCACATAGCGTGACTATCTCGGGCCGAAAATCGACTCTCGACTCACTGACCGAAGATGTCAAGGCCGATGGGCATTTCGCAAGAGCGCTCCGCGTGGACCTGGCCTACCATTCCGGCTTCATGAACGACATTGGCGAAGAGTATTCAAAGCTACTGAACGATGATGCGGCTTTCGAGCCGTTGAATAGCTCGTCTTCTGGAGTCAAGCTATATTCCTCGGTCACAACATCGGTGCAACATCAGCCCACGACAGCATCGTACTGGAAGAGCAACATGATCTCGCCTGTCCGCTTCGACACTGCACTTTCCGCGCTTGTGTCCTTGGAGTCTCCAAATATCCTAATCGAGCTTGGACCTGCTGGGGCTCTAGCTGGCCCCATTGCGCAGGTGCTCAAGTCTCTACCTAAAGGAGCTGATGTCTCGTACTGTGCTGCGTGGGCTCGAGGTGAAAACGCTAGCAACTCGATGTTTGACGTCGCCGGTCATCTATTTTCACTTGGAGCTCCCATCGACATGACCGTCGTCAACGAGTACAAGCCAACCTTGAGAACGATCATTGACTTGCCAAACTATCGGTGGAACCACAGCATCAAGTACTGGCATGAGAGTGCGTCGAGCAAAGACTGGAGATTTAGAAAGTTCCCCGTCCACGACCTGTTGGGCAGCAAAGTCTTGGGCTGTCCATGGCACACTCCGGTTTGGCGCAATCGTCTGAATCCAGCCAACGTACCGTGGATTCTGGATCATCAGATGGGTGGCTCAGCCATCATGCCCGCTGCTGGCTTCATCACTCTTGGACTTGAGGCGCTATATCAAAAGCATGTCGCAGCCAGCGACTATGAAATGAGACCCAACATCAACGACATGTGCTGGCACTTCCGAAACGTCCGCTTTCATCGGGCTTTGGTGCTTGAGGAGGCCAAGGACGTAAGTCTCCTGGTCACCCTAAACCAGGTTCGTGGCGGTGACTGGCATGAGTTCCATGTCTCAACTACCCCTGAAGAGGTGACTATTGATCACTGCTCAGGTCTTGTACGAATTCAAGATGAACCGGATGAGCAGGCCGGTGACCTAACACCGTTGCGTAATGCTCACTCTGCCAAAGGCTGGTACCAGGCCAAGCGCGATACCGATATGTACTTTGGACCAGCGTTCCAGAAGTTGCTGCAGGTAGAAGCCGTCGCCGGTTCTCGGAAGTGCCGCGCAGTACTTTCACTTGAGCCACCCATGGGTCCCTTCTCGCCGCAGTCGTACTACCCCGTCCACCCGGCAGCATTGGATGGAATCCTGCAATCACCCTTTCCCGCGAACGCCGTCGGAGAACGAGTAAATGTCCGCGATGTCATGATCCCCTCTCTCATCGACGAGGTCATTATCAATTCCGTTCGATCCGAGCTCACTGAAGGTATTACCAATGCAGAGTCTATATACTCTGGTCGTGGTCGTTTGGACCAGGACAAGAGCTGGATAGCAAACACCCGCGCTTACGATGTCGAGACCGGCTCATTGGCAGTGTGGATGACAGGAGTCCACTATGTCCGACTGGATGTCCCACCAAAGCCTGATCCCCACACGTTGATGCGTGTCGATTGGCAGCCAGATATCTCCTTGCTGACTCAGGATCAGATGCTCTGCCTGCCGACCGGCGAGGCTGGCGATCGGATACTGCGAGTGATCGATCTGATCGCCTACAGAAAGCCGGCGTTGAATGTTCTGGAAGTGAGCCTTGACGAGACCAGCGACGCATCTCTCTGGTTTGATGACAGTGGCGATGCTGCGCTAAGATCTGGATACATCCGTTACGACTTCGCTGGTGTGGACGAGAAGAATCTGGCCGCTGTCCAGAGCAAGCACGAAGGCCAAGGACGTTCATCGTTCATGCTTGCCAAGCCTGATCAAGACAGCCTGGGTATCGAGACGGATGCATTGTACGACCTCATCATCTTCAAATCTCCGCCTGATGAGCGAGCCGTCACGAGCCAAGGTCTCCTGACCCGACTGTACTCACTACTTAGCCAACATGCTTTCGTACTCGCCGTGGGTGGCACCGTTGACAAGGATGACGGCCGAGTCCCAAAGCAATTCAACAAGTCTCCAGACGAAGAGACCTCTACCAAAGTCGACACACACGAGACCGGTTATGGGAGTCTGACAGACGCAGCAGTCAGCTCAAATGCGGACGTAAACAGAGATTCCACTGGTTCTGCCGCTTGGGACGAGGTTGCGGTCGATTCCACAACACCGAAGATGCACGCTTCTGGAGGGAAAGAGCAGTGGAACATTCTGGAGCTCCCGAGTGAGACTATTGGTGCTCAACCCTCCTCTCTCTTCCAAAATTCTGAAGGAAGCACCCAGCTAAGGAGGAAAGACCTGGTGATTGCATCACTCCGTGAAGACGGCAGCGTCCAACTGGATCCCTCGCTGGAGAGAAGGCTGAAGAAAGCAGGCTGGCGCTTGACGCACCAATCAGCACCATTCTCGCAGCCAACGAAAGATGATATCGTGGTCATCCTGGACGAATTGTCTGATTCAGTTCTTCGAACTGTCACCGACCAACAGTGGGACTCAACCAAATCACTCGCATCTTCCGGGCAGCCTCTTCTCTGGGTCACCCATGGCACTCAGGCCGCCGCAACAAACCCAGATGCTGCACTCATATACGGTCTCTTCCGAGTTGCAGGCCGTGAGGATGAGAGTCTTAATATCACTTTGCTCGACGTACAGTCCAACACAGGCCTCGCCACTGAGTACGCCGTAGAGCAGGTCCTGGAAATATTGGCTACCGGCCGGCCCAAAGAGACGCACTACATGGAGCGAGACGGCATCCTATACATTCAACGTGTACTTCCCGATGAGCCGATCAATGCCTTCAAGCGTGCCGAGAAATCAGGCCTCGAGCCCGTCGTCAAATGCTTGCACCGCAATGAAGCACAAGTCCAGCTCCGTGCAGAGCGCTTAGGGACTCTTGACAGCCTGATGTGGTGTGAGACGGCAATTGGCGAAGCGCCAGTTCCGAATTTGCACATCGAAGTCGAACTTGAAGCCTGTGGTGTCAATTTCAAGGACGTTGCCATCACGATGGGCATCGTGCCGGACGATGAATACAACCTCGGGCTGGAGTGCGCAGGGACGGTCACAAGGCTGGGCCGAGGATCTCACAACTTCAAGGTCGGAGATCGGGTCTGTATGCTCACGCGAGGCACCTACACGAATCGCATCCAGGTCCATCAAGATCGCTGCCATGTCATTCCTGACTGGATGAGTTTTGAGCAGAGCGGTACTTTGCCGTTAGTTTATCTGTGCTCGTTGTTCGCTTTATACCATCTCGCGGGTCTACAAGAAGGACAGTCCGTATTGATACATTCTGCTACCGGCGGTATAGGTATTGCATGTCTGGAGTTGGCCAAGCACAAGAAGGCAGAGGTAAGTACAGGTGTTCTCCGCTGACAACCAGCAAGGCTGACAAGTAGTAGATCTACGTGACGGTGGGCACAGAGGAGAAGAGACAATTCCTCGAGACACACTACGACATTCCAAGAAATCGAATGTTCTCTTCCCGCAACTCCAAGTTCGCGAGCGAGATCATGCGTGAGACCAACGGCCGTGGCGTTGACGCTATTGTCAACTCGTTGACTGGCGAGCTTCCCGATGCATCGTGGAGGATCGTCGCAGATGGTGGCACTATGGTCGAAATTGGGAAGAAAGACATTGTCGACCGCAACTCCCTAGCTATGGAGCCATTCGATCGAAACTGCTCCTTCCGAGCTGTGGACATCTCTTACACTAATCATGTCAACGAAGCTTTGGTATCAAAGTAAGTTACTTCTCGTAGAAAGTTAGGCACCAGAACTAATCTTTGGCTTACAGGCTTTTCGTCGAGCTCTTCGATCTCATCAACGACGGCCATATCAGACCCGTGAGCCCAATCACAATGTTTGGCTTCGATCAGGTGCCCGCTGCATTGTCTCACATTCGATCGGGCCGCCACATGGGCAAACTTGTCATTACCAGGCGACCCAACGAAGAAGTCCAAGTACCCGTCAGGCCCGCTTTACGTCCATTAAAGCTGAGTCCGGACGGGTCGTATGTCATCATCGGTGGTCTCAAAGGAGCCTGCGGCACGCTTGCCATCCACATGGCTCAACATGGTGCTCGGCATATCGTTGTTGGCAACCGGAGTGGTATCCAAGATGAGGCTTCAGCGAACATTGTGAAAGGTTGCGCTACATACGGCTGCGAGGTCGTCGAAGCCAGGGGTGATGTGGCGGACTACACTTGGGTGGAGCATCTGGTGAAGACGACCACGCCCCGGATCGCAGGTGTGATCCAAGGCGCTATGGTAATCAGGGTAAGTTGCCAATACATCAATCGTGAAGATCTTGAACACTCACGTATACGAACCGGCAGGATACCCCTTACGAGATGATGACGGCCGAAGACTTCCGATCATCACTCCACGCCAAGGTCACCGGAACTTGGAATCTCCACAAGGCTACGATAGAGCTACTCGAACAACCCTTGCACTTCTTCACAATGCTTTCAAGCCTGTCAGGCCTCATCGGCAAAGAAGGTCAAGGCAACTACGCCGCCGCCAACAGCTTCCTCGACTCTTTCGCCAGTTATCGCCAACAGCAAGGTCTATGTGCCAACTCAATCGACATTGGCGCCATCGAGGATGTAGGTTACGTTGCCGAAGACTCCAACGGTTTGGAGAACAAAATCAACTGGACGCAGTATGCCGCCATCAACGAAACGACACTTCGCCAACTCCTTACCTATTCCATTCTTCAGCAAGATCGGGACAAGCCAATCAACAAGAAATCCACGACACAGCTCGTAGCCGGTATAGCTTATCCCTTCCCGGCCGACGGCTCCAACACAACCCGCGAACCACGTTTCAGCCACCTGTGTGCCGCCCGTGGCGAAGGAGACAACTCTCCGTCTAACGATGAAGGAGACCAGACAGGGGTTGCCATTCGTGCTCTTCGTACATTGCAGAAAGCTGGCGAGGATGAAGTCACTCTGACCAAAGCCGTCACTGATATCTTAGCAATCCAATTCGCCAAGATCCTGGGCTTAAGTGAACAGGTCGAGCCAGGGAAGCCACTGATGGCTTATGGCCTTGACTCGCTTTCAGCGGTGGAGTTGAGGAGTTGGGTGAAGCAGAAGTTGGGGGTTGAGCTGTCTACGTTGGACATCATCAATGCTACGAGTCTGATTATGTTGAGTGAGAAGGCTGTCGGGAAGTTACCGGAGGTGGAGTAGAAAGGGTGTGTCGACATTAGAAAAGGATCGTCGCCTATCGTTACACAGCATCAACGCGATCGATGACAAGCGACAGCGACTATCTTGCAGCGCCAATGACAGGGGTCACTCAGCTATAGTGGAGGCCTCCAAGACGCTTGCATGACTCCACATCGTCTACAAAACTCCTGCCATTGACTAGCGAGGTAGCTGAAACAATAATTCTCTTCATCTAGAAGCCAGCGAAAGCCAGACGCGAGTACAAAATGCGACTCATAAACGTCCGCAGCCTTGTGTTCCAAACGTTTGGCGATCAGCCACCACCGTATGCCATCCTTTCCCATCGCTGGGGCGAGAAAGAAATGTCCTACGAAACCTTCCTAGACAAAGCAAAACAACGCGGCCGAGGGTTCCAGAAGATCGTGGACTTTTGCAAGCTTGTTCGCCATTCGCGCGAGATTTCGGGAGCTGGGGAGGACGATCTTCCGCATTCCACGCCGCTGGAGTGGGCATGGGTCGATACAGTCTGTATCGATAAGTCAAGCAGCGCCGAGCTGTCCGAGGCCATCAACTCGATGTGGAAGTACTACTCCCGGGCCGAGTATTGCGTAGCGTATTTATCAGATATCCTTCATCCGAAAGAAGGCGCCGACTCCGGGCAGCATTTTACGACGAATCCTACCAGTGGAATCGAGGCCAGTAAATGGTTCACAAGGGGCTGGACACTTCAAGAACTTCTGGCACCCAAGAACGTGGTCTTTTACGATCGAGCCTGGCATCGCATAGGGTCCAAGTACGACCTCGCTCGGTCTGGCACCGCACTGACCCAGGCATCCGGTGTAGAGGCCGGCTTCCTGCAATCGTTACAGGACGTTAGCGAGGCCTCGGTCGCGCAGCGAATGAGCTGGGCATCCCGTCGAACGACGAGCAGAGAAGAAGATATCGCCTACAGTCTAATGGGACTGTTCGATGTGAACATGCCGCTACTCTACGGCGAAGGGGGCGAAAAGGCTTTCCAACGCCTACAGAAGGAAATTCTGATGCAGAGTGACGACGAGTCCATTTTCGTGTTCGATGGCTCCGATTTGCTTGCGCGCAGCCCAGCTGAGTTTCGGGACAGTGGCAATGTCCAGAGGGCTCATCGTGTGGCCCACCCGCCGTACACGATCACTAATAAGGGCCTTCACTTCGAAGGTCCAATGTTGCGCGTGGCGGATAGCTAAGTGCTGGGCGACGGCAAGGCTCAGTGCTACGTGATCAAACTGAATTGTATTCGTTTGACAGATCCGCCGGCGGACCCGAGTTCGGGAAGTAAAGTCCAACTAGCAAAAGGCTGCCTTCTAGTCGTGACCGAGATTTCCGGAAGGTTCTATCGTTCGCCTGGGGACGAAAAGGCCGCACTGAACATCAGCGCTGACACAATCGCTGAGTATCAGGAGAAAGGCACCTTGAGGAGACTGGACTCCCATCGTCTGTACATTCAATTCAGCGGCAGTTCGAAGGATTCCCGCAGTTCAAACGTACGCTCCCCGAGAAGACATATCGTGCTCTCCGATGCCGAAGGACCATGGTATTTGGGAAGTAAACAGCCAGATAGCAAGATCCCTTCGACTTAAAAAAGCTCGTGGCATTGGGAAGTGGTGGGACAAGGCAATGTTTCGGATGTGAACGGCGTGCTGTACAAAAGCCCCCATGCAGCTGTGTTTCTCTCGTCTATATGTCCCGTAACATCAGCAAAATTCAAAACCGCAACGCTACATACGCTTCATAAAGACCCTTTCTCATCTCATTCATGAAAGCTCATAACTCCGTACCTGTGTCGAAGAAAGCTCATGTGTCTGTCCTTCTCCAGAAAGTTCACTTGGTTGGACAGCCGGCGACAGCTGAGACTTCGCCATGTGATGGCTATCGTAGTACGGCGCTGCGTTCTGTTGGACAGGTGTATAGCCTCCGCCAGTGCCGCTGCCAAAGTACGGCGGTGCTGCCTGTTCCATGTTCTGTCCACCTTGCTGCTGTTGCGAGTTGCCGGCGTTCTTCTTGCTCTTTCTCCAGAAGCAGAAGGCGATCAAAGCACCGGCTAGAAGACAGGCCACTCCTACGCCGACTCCAACACCGATGCCGATTGTTGCTCCGCTGGAGAGGCCGCTCGATGATGATGATGAGGACGAGGTGCTCGCGGCAGCATCGGTGCCTGTGGCGGCTGTGCCGTTCGTGGTACTGCTTGTGTTCGTTGCCGAGGCCGTCGATGATGCGGACGATGTCGTTGCAGCGGTGCTTTGATCGCCGGTGATGTTGAAGTAGTGGCAGGAAAATCTATCGCCGATGTTCCCGCCCTCCACCATTTCCCACATTTGCATGAAGAAGACTGTGATATAAATCAGAGAAGACCATCAACAAAGTAATGTAACTCTCACCATTTGGCGAATCCAGACTGGCGCTGGTCAGATTGAACACTCCGTCTACATCAACATCCCATCGGAGACTTTGTGAGGCCGGGACTGTGTCAAGGAGAAGGATGTAGCTGTCGTTATTATTTTGCCACATCGCAAGCGATATGGTCGTGTAGTTGGTCTTCCATTCTAGATTGATGGTTGATCCAAGGGCGTAGACGTTGTTCTCGTCGAATTGACCTGTCGGGCCCGGCGTTGGTGGGGTAATGAAGTAGTTGTTCTGTGCTGTGACTCGGAGGTACAGCAGACTCAGCACGCTGATAAGGGAAAACAATCTTGCGCCGAACATGTTGGCCCTTTCGATGGTACCAGAGAGAAGACGAGGTGAGCTGAAAGGAAGGGGATGTTCAGTCCCTACCTGAGGACATACCGCGCACTGCCGCGCCAGATCGAACTGGCCCAACAATAGGCGTTAACGCTATCGTCCCACGTGAAGCAAGATTGCCGCCGGGCGCTTCAGCCGCAGCGTAGATACATGAAACCATGCTATCTTGGGGCCAGAAAGATGCATCTTGAATGGTTGAAGGCTCGATTGGGAAATGAAGGACGGTCGGTCCGTGTGGTATGCCGTCGGCCCCCAAAGATTGTTTCCAAATCACGGCCCGTGCGGGTGGCAGAGCAGCGGCATGAACAAAAGCGTCGATGCCGGTCAATGTGATGCCTTGATGAGATATAATGTTTTGATGAAGAAGATGGGTGAGGTTGGATGGAGATGGATCAAAGGAGGTGAAGTGGACCTGGTGGTAAGAAGTGGTCAGCAGCAAGGACCACTCGGTCCTCAAAATACGCGTGGCGGTATGGCATGTGAAAGTGGCTCGAGCGCCAAAGATGGCCCATGCGCAGGGACATGCCCAAAGCTTCACACCATCTTCGACTTCACCTCTTCAAATTGCAATACAACTCCAACTGCGAGGCCTCATTGCAGGCTTCTCAACCAAATTGTGATGGTCGAACACGACATTGCTTGAGTGGTAGATGTATGGCCCTGCCGGACTTCGACTAGAGAGACGTCGATTACCCTGTCCTACGGCGAGCCTGAGGACTTTATCGGGCTCTGGCAGTTCTCCGAACAACGAACCCAAAGACCTGAATGGCGAAGATGAAGACATATTCGTTGCACAGGACTGAATCAGCTTTGCGTCGTCGTTTCCTTGACCGCGGTCTCGTGCTCGCCATATGCCGTTTTGGGTGCTTGCTGAAGCTGAGCACTATGCCAATATGGAAGAATCTATTTCAGTCCAAAGGGCTGAGTAACGGTCGGAAGTAAGTGCCACACAACATTGACATCTCTTGTCGTCCTGTTCATAAGAACGGTGTCCGCTCATCACCAACCCATTCGAAGTCCACACACCATCACCCTTGCTCTGGAGCATCACCAGCAAGAATACATTCACTATGCCCTTAAGCTTATTCCTCAGCTCGGCACTCATTATAGCCGGTTTGAGCACAGTCGCTACAGCAAACGGACAAGGACAACAACCAGAGGCTCTCATTGAATATGAAACAACATTTCCAGGGAGTGACAACCTTGTCCCGCTGACGCTCACGTATAATACCTGGAATCGAAACCTCACTCTGGACGGCTTTACGGCAACATCGATGCAAGCAGTCGGAGGAAACGCCGTGGCAGACGTAGGATACAGCTGTATCTTCGCGAGTGGCGGCAATTCAAGCGGCATCCACAACATTTCTCTACATGGTCCTCCTGCGAACCTGGCCTCAAGCCCGGTAGAGATCGAATGGATCTGCTGCGGCGACTGTGCCTCAGGGAGAAGCTCTACCGACAATGCGACAAATACGACATCAAATGCAAATTCAACGAGCACGGCATCAGCAACAGGTTCAACTGCATCATCGACGGGTACCACTACCTTGGCGTCTTCAACTTCATCCAGCACAGCCTCGGCTTCACCTTCGGCGGATAGCAATGATGGCTCCATATTTCGACCAGCAACCATTGGTATTCTGTCGACAGCAGTTTTGGTGGCAGTTTGCGTTGGCCTTTGAGGGAGTCATCGACATGCTCTATCTTCCCTAGGATCTCAGGCTCTACATTCAATACAAAATCTCTAAACGATTGATCTGAGCCACTCAAGTCTAGTCGTATAATGTAACAAGTCAAGTCGATTCAACAGTTATGCTCGCTCTCCCAAGATGCTTATGTCTCTCTCTTTGGAGCATGCCCTTTTCCTGCAACTTCGTCTGTCGGAATATAAGATCACATCATGTTCACACTCTCTGCAACTCTCCGGCGCAATGCACATCTTGACGCTGCTGATATGCCGGTGGGGTATCTTTGTGCTCGCTCAAGGACGTATCGAAGTCGAAATCGGTCTCTGCGTTGTAATGGATCGCTCCATGGCCTTTCGATCCGGCAATGGTGATGCCACCAGCAGTGGCCTCAGCTTCTAGCTCGCGTTTTGTTTGCTTTCGTTCCTTTCGCTCCTTGTAGATCGCAAGTCCAGCAACGACAAGTATGACAGGAATGAAGAAGACCATGACAAGTTGTGTGAGAGTAGATGCGGCGAAGCAGCTGAGGTAAGAGTATGAGAGTCGTTTGAGTAGCCGTTGAGGAGGTGTTGTTCTTCTTGAATGGATGTTTGTGTTGACTTTGAGATGGATGGTGCTTTCAAAGTCGCAGGCATACTGTTCATATATGTTGCCAGCTTGGGACTATGCAGAAATGCGTATTCAGCCTCTTCCAGATACGCCCTAAGCCGGCTACATAGTGACAAATTCAAGCGTATTACCGCCACATGATGGCAGTGCAAATACATGACAAATGACATGGGCTTGTCATGTCGCATCCCTCAAGGAAGATGATGTCGAACAAAACAGCTTCCGACGCTCATCCTTTACATGGATATCAAGCCTTGAGATTATAGTTGACAGCTCTATTAGCTTCGTCCTTCTCCTGAAGCCGGAAACTAGGGCATGAATCTGCACTGTTCAGCCGCAAATGGTACATATATCGCGCTCAGCTCCAGCCGCTCCTGTGACTCAGCAGCTGACTACATTTGATTTTGTGTATGGTGTTGCTCTACACACATCAATACTATACCATTGCCTGCTTTTCTCACAGCTCCCAAACTTGAATCTGCATTGATTCGACCATGGACTCAGCAAGCGACGTTCACTTGCGCCTAGGCACCACTGAGGATGTACCAAAAATCACGAAAGTCATGTCCCGTGCATTTGGCCACAACGCTCCGTTCGTCGACGTCCTCTTTCCAGATCATGACACACCCAAGGGACAGGAAGAAGCAGTCGAGAACTTCGAGGCATACTGGCAAAGTTACACATCTGGCTCCGATCTGGTCGCCGCTGTCATCAACCATTCAGACGGCTCTGAAGAGATCGTTGGCTTTGCATTGTGGACGTTGATGTCTCCTTCGATGAATCTTTCGCCTCCGGAGCTTGAGTCTACGCCATTCGCAAAATCTGAAGAAGACGCTTTATTTGCGAAGCAGCTGTGGAAGTCGTATGTGGTCCCGCGACGATCAGCTGTATTGAAAGCCGGATCGTCAAAAGATGGTGGGGTTTGGGTACTGGAGTACCTCGCTGTTGACCCAGAGCATCAAGGGAAGGGAGCAGGCAAGCGGCTTGTTCGTTGGGGTTTGGACAAGGCTCAACAAGATGGAACGTTTGCGATCGTCGAAGCCACCCCGGCTGGTCAGCCGTGTTATAAACGTTGTGGATTTGAGCCGGTTGTTCACGAGATGCAGTTTGAAGTGGACGAGCAGTTCGCAGGACGTCGGAAGCCAAGATTAGCCTTCATGAGGAATGATTGTAAGTAGCATACTCGTCTTCACTCACGCATTTATCAGACATTGTTCTACGAATATCACTATTAAATCACACTGCTCTTGCAGGCCAGCCATAGATCGTGGTTCGACCGCAACGAACGATTATTAAAAGCCACCAGCAACAAGCTCAAAGAATTCATCCGGTCTTCCTGCCCATTGCGGGAAGGATGTACTCAGTTCTTGATATGAGTTAGCTGGCAGGAAAGGATCGATGGTAGACTGGGTGCACTCCTGGGAGCCGATGGGCTTCTTGTTGAATCGATCTTCGATCCACTGCAGCCATTGATGTCTCGTAGCGTCCATGCTCGGGAAGTGAGTCACTCCAGTGAGAGTGACGAACTCAAAGGAGCCGCTTGGATGGTTGTTGCAAGTTGAATCAAACATCTTGAGGGTCCTCTCGATAGTCTCGGGGCCTTGATCATCTGTTCCCTGAAATATGATCATCGGTGGCTTGTAGGGTCGATTTCCCGGGTTGGTGTACTTGTTGAAGGTCTCTGCATACCAAGAGTCGTTCCACCTGGGATTCAACATCTCGGTAGCATTGGCCAAGAAGAGAAGCTCGGAGACATATTGTCCACCTTGGATCTGAGTGAGGAGTTCTGTGCGATCGATGCCGAGGGGCGAGAGCCACTCCGAGAGTTTGAAGTCCGGATACATCAGATGAAGATCCTTCCCGATCCAAGAACAGAACGCTTGAGGGGCCTTGAACAGGGTGTCGATGCCAGGTGCAAAGATTACGGAACCGAGATAGTCGTTCTCAAGGTCAGCGAACTCTTTCGATTTACCGGCAAGCAGCTCAGAGACACCCCACGCCGCAGCACCACCTTGACTGTGGCCCACGTTGACATATTCGTCGGTGATCTTGCCGGGAAAAATCTTCCGTGCAGCTCTAAGAGCGTTCAAGCTGTCAGTAGCTTGAGCAACACGATTCTGGTACTGATGCGGAACGTAGCTGCCATCCCAGGAAGTTTGGACTCCAAGACCAGCGTAATCTGCTGCGATGACAGCGTAGCCAGCCTGAGCGAGTGTGAAGGGCATAATGCTTCCGTAGAAGAGTGATCTGTGTGCAGAGGGAGAGCCATCTGCAAAGAAGCCTGCGGTACCATGCGACCAAAGGACAACAGGAGCTCTGCCGCCTGACTTTGCACCGAAGCCTTTCGCCGTCCAAGGCCACAAGATGTAAGCAGAGGCCGGGATCAAAGTGCCGTTGGCATTGGTAGTTGAATATATGAATCGAGAGAGTGCCGTCTTGGCGGGAATGTTCGAAGCAGTGGGATCGGTGACTTGCTGGACCTTGAGTACCTGACCGGTGCCGTGAGGCGCAGTGGTATTGTCGAGATGGTAGAAGCTGTCTTGAGCTGGCCCACCGTTGGCGAGTTGCGAGCGGTCAAAATTCAAGATCGTTTCCAGATTCTCAGCGAGGTCTGGCCAGAGCTGACCAAGTTGTATTTGCTCTTTGCTGAACTCGAAAGAAGAATTCCATGCGGTCGACTGCGTATGCGGCTTGGGAAACGTAGGAAGCGTTTGGGCGAATGCACCCACGGCGAGAAGCAGGACTTCTGGAAAACACCTCATGACTGGAGAAAGTGTCTATCAAGTGTTCAGTGCTCTTTGATGGGGAAATAACAAATGACTGCGTCGGCCAGCTTATATTCATTCGCCGATCTTGATTGAAAAGTAGAAAGATTCTTAGCCACACGTCGACACCACTTGGGTCACGACGCTGACATTTGGAATTTGCATTCGCTCATAGATTCGGATCTCGTGGGCCAGGCGGTAACCGTGGACGTAACTAAGATGGGCAGGAGACAAGTCTGGGAGGACCAAATACGACCGATTCCATCGCCGCCGTCAATTGAACGGCTGCTGTAATCTTCCTGATCCACCGACTTTTCTTGACCTGTGCGGAGAAATGCACGAAGCAACAAGGTCCCAAATACCCAAGACGTATGCCTTGACGGCGTATTTGTAATACGCAAAGGGCGACACAATGACAACCGATCTCGGCTGTACAGTAGACTTGCATTGCTCAAGCACTGCGATGTGGCACCAGGGCTGAGTCTTGAAGGATCCGCATTGCGTATTACCAATCTCAGCTGTCCTCCTGGTAGCAACCTTGCCTGCTCAGCCTTGTCGTAGCGCCGGCTGCTTTGGCGTCAGTGCAACATCAAAGCTGCCGCCTTTTATCTTCGACGCCGGTCGAGAAGTACAATTCAGCCTCACTGTGTCCAAGCAAAGCGTTCGCCTGTGCCTAAAAGCATAAGACGTGGCTGCAGCCATGCCTTGCACTCCAACGAAGCCCTCGCCATAAGTCCCGCCCCCGACATGCCCGTCGCTCACCCTTTTACATCAATGTAGTCGTCTATTTCGAAATATTCATTAGATGGTGGAGACCTCAGCTCCCAGTGCGTCAGATCTTGCGGCATGGGTTTCAGCATGAGATATATCGCAACACGCCAGTCCCGATCTCTCTTGGTACGAGTCACGCTTCACTATTTCTCCGATGGATCTCAGGCACGGTACTCTTTGGATTCGATCAACGACTCTTCTACCACTCTCTGTATACTGGAATGACTTGCATGATCGAGTATGTCATGTCTGCTGAGGTTTGCCAGGAAGGACATAGTATGCAATTCGACGACGTACCGTTCGTTTCGACTACTCGGCGTGCTAGCGATGCAGATTGGCAACAAAGGCTGGAATCAGCCATTGGGATCCGTCGACAGTCTCTAAACTCGAAGACCAAAGATTCGTTCGCACATGCGCCAAGGGGATTAGTACCCTAATGCGTGGAATTTGGTAGCTTAGAGACGGCAGCCCGGACCTACACGACTACTTTTTCAAATTTCCCCGCGGCTTCTTTCTCTGTATCCTTTCTGACTTCTAATACGCAACATATAGTTTACCCTACTACAACGATAGTAGAGGCGCTATATATTTATATTAATACTCTATATATAATTATATTCTACTCCTCTCTTCCGTAATATTTTATACTAGTTCCTATACGCGATACGGGCTATAGACGCTTAGTATACTACGTTTAGCGAGCGCGATAGCGGGACTCTAGGCTCGAATTACGAAGGATATTTACGATAGCTATATAGCCTAACAAATTATCGAAAGGCTTTAGTTTTCTAATAATATAGAAGTTAGTATCTCTACTCTCTATTACTATCTTATAGTATAGGGAGTATTATCGCCTTATTAAGGGCCCCGCTTCTAAGATATAGACGGCCTACGAAACTAGATACGATATACCTTTACAATAACTAAAATAACGGACGAGTAGACTAGCTAGGAGCTTCGCTTAGATAGTATTAGGGTTAGTACGCGATAGATCGCCGTACTACGGAAAGAGATAGGTCTAAGGAAGCGAATTAAGGTATTAGACTAGGAAGAGTATAATACTAAGGTTAGGGAGGTACTATAAAAAGAGCTTAATAATAGGTATATCGAGAACTATAGGAGAAACTTCCTATATACTAAAATATATATATAGTACGGTATTATTAGGCGTAATAGGATATTCGAGGTCCTTAAGCAATTAAACCTATATAGAGTAGCTACTCGAAAGGTAAAGGCTAAAGAGTATTATAGAGTAGTTATACTTCTAGGCCCTAACTACGTATAGTCGTATAATAGGTACTATAAGCTAGAGTTCTATAGTATCCTTATATACGTAGCTATCGATATATACGCTTAGTATATTATCTAGCGTTACGTTAGGACTATTAGCCGCTCCGCTATATACGTATAGAAGTAGTACGTATTAGCTACTCTTACTTATAGCTTTATTCTAAGAATCGTCTAAATAGACTAGGGTACTAAGATATAATATATTATAGACGCTTATCTCGGACTTCGTCGTAGGCTCTATTCTATCGGCGAGGAGCCCTTAAGGTTTAATAAATACTTCTAGTTTAGTACGAGTAAGCTAAATTAACGAATCGAAACCTAGTAGAGATAATTAAAGGCTACTATATACTAATAGCGGTAGTAGTATTAGATACTTTAGCGGGAAGGATACTTCGTAAAGGAACGAGTATAGGATAGGATTACTATACTCTTCGTATATATACTAATTCTAAGAATAGCGGTAGACCGATTTATCGAAATATAGAATACCTATCTAATCCGGGTATAAAGTAACCGTCCCTATATAAAATCTAGTATCCCTATCTATCTATACTAGTACCTAACTCTATTTAGCGCTATAGATTATCGCGTTAAAGTACCCCTAGAGTATCTTCGAGATATAGAGTAGGATCTTAAGAATATTAACTTAGACTACTACCTACTAGACGAGATAATATAGTTTTATTAGAACGCCCTAGAGGAGGCTAGATTCGCTTACCCTATAAATAGAGCTACGGTTAATAAGTACGGCGATCGAGTCTACGTATAAGTATATATATACCTTCGCGTAGTATTATATATAGAGTTCGATAATAAGAACCCTTTACTAGAGGTAGAACCGCTTAATACTCGTAGCGAGTAGAGGCTAGATCTTATAAACGAGGAGATTTTCTACTAATCTAGCGAGCCTTAGTTAGAATAGACCGATTATAATCTAGAGAGCCTAAGATAGAACTAATATTCCGTAGTAGGTAGTTAGAGGGCTATTAAGCGTTCCTCGAAGAATTACGTTAAATATTAGGGCGAGTAGTCTATAGGGTACTACTATAGACGTAGTAAAAAGATTATAAAGTATATAAACATAATCGATATAATAGCTATATTCGACTAGAAGATATTTCTCTATACGTTATATAGAGAAACGATATTAGGCTAGACTAGCTAGTAGCTCGAGGAAATAGCTTAAATTAGAGCCTTTAGTAAAGGGTACCCCCTTTAGCTTGTCTTAAAACGCTATAGAAGGCTAGAAGTAGTACGTATAACCTATAGGCCTTATTACTATAAATATCTAGCTATCTACGAAGAAGAAGCTTAGAAAAGCCGAGCTTTAAGAAGGTTAGGTAACCCGTTATAGCCTAAGGTAGGCTAATAGGATCTTCTACTATATATCTCCCCTACTTAGAGAAGTCGTACCCTTACGATAGTAAAGGAGTATTAAATCGCTCGTAAATTATCGTAAAAAGCACTTAAAACGCCTAAATTTTCAAACCTAGAGTTTAGCTATTCTTTACGTAGCGCGTAAAGAAACGCTAGTATCTATATAATCTATTAAACCTATATACGCCTTAATCTAGCGCCCTTATCTATTAACCTATACTCTAAAACGCTTAAATTAACTATCTATTAAACCCTAAGGTCCTTAAAAACCCGAATCTCTAGCGTCCTTCTTACCCTTACTCCGTCGAGTTCTCCTTAGCTTAGCTAGCTCTTTAGTAGGCTCTCTATTAGCTCTAAATAACTATATATCCTTAGTAGTAGGCTTACTAGTCTCCTTCTTACTACGCGGCTTCTTCGTAGGCGCCTTCTTTAGTATCTTTCCCTTCTTCTATAACGAAGACTAGCTCTAGCTAGTACTAGCTAAAGTACTAGATCGAGTAGTTCTACTAGTCGAAATAGGCTATAAGTTAGCCTCCTCGTTACCGAGTTTATCGTTATTCTTAGAGCTAGCTCTAGTAGCCTAGGTAGAGGTAGCTAAGACGTTCCGAGCCTACTATAGAGGTCTAGGCTTCTTAGAGTCTAGCTATAGCTCGAGTCCTTAGTAGTAACGCTAAACTCTATACTTAAAGAAAGGTAAGTTAGCTATATTATTTAAGTATAGGTTAGACTAGTCCCTTAACTACTAATTTCCCCTTAGCTCCTTTACCTTACGTATCTACTATAATATACTAGTCTTAGACGAGAAGCTCTAATATAGTAATAACTCCTTAGTAGCGTACTCTTTAGTAGCGTAGAAATCGCCTAAGTTTACCGATTCCTCTTAGATATACTCTCTAGGAAGTATATAGAAGCTCTTTTCTTCGATCTTAAAGCTATTATAGGCGTTAAGACGAGTAGTATCTCTACGAATAAGGCTAGTAAGTTCCTCGAAGAGTTCTCTAAAGACTAGTAAGTTCTCCTAACGAATCTTAATAATTAGAGTATAGCGAGCTTTATCGTCTTCCCTAAATAGTACTACTATATTATTCGTAGTCGTCTAATAGTCCTAGCTAGCTCTATTAAGTAGAGCTCTCGTAATAGGTAGAAGCTTATAGTATAAGAACGAAATAGAGTAGGCTAGTAGAGTAGTAGGCGAAGGAGGGTACTTAAGGTTATCTCTAGTAGGTAGGAAAGGCGGCGGAGATAGCGTAATATTAGCTTCTCGAACGTCTCTAACGTACTTTAGGCCTCTAAGTATATAACTATTATTAATAGGTAGGAAGCGAGCGGTATACTAAACCTAAGAGGTATTCGGCGAGAAGTAGATATTAACGCGTAGCGTACGTACTTTAAAGATACTAACGTTACTAAAGAGATCCCTAGTAAGCTTCTATAGAGGTGCTCTATTTATAGTAGCCTATAGGTATAGCCTACTAAAGGGTATTTCCTTATAACGAGAGACCGTTAGCTTTATAGTTATAGCTAGATTCGCTCTTATTATATCGGTTACGACTAGCTTATAAGTGTCCTTAGACTAGCTATTTATAAATCTATTAACGACTACTAAAGACTTATTATTAAAGCTAGCTAGAGGCTTCGGAGCAATCTTTTAGGCGCTAGTCTTCTAAGGCTTAACCGCTTCTACGCCCTAATTATTATAGCCTATATAGATAACGAAATCGCGAAGGGTATCCTCGCCTATAGCTTTAATATCTACCTCTATATACTAGAAGGTAATATCTACGCGATAAGACGTATTATTCTTATATAGCTCGAAAGGTTATAGGTAGGTAATAACTCGGTAATTCTTACTCTTACTAAGGTAAATAGAAAGAATATAAAGCGCTAGATCCGTAGAGATAATCTAGCTAATTAGACTATAATAGGAGTTTAAAATTACTAGCTCTAAGAAGAATCTAGGTACGTAAGACCGTATCTAAGAAAGAAGAAGAGTATAAGACGAGATCTTAGCGCGTACTAGTTCTAGCTAGTTTATAGTATTAATAACTATAGTACTAGACTCGCCTAGCTAGTTCTAGAGCTAAGGGTAGAAGCTCTTAAGAATATAATTAATATCGGTCGTCGTAGGCTAGAACGTTAGATCTATATCTAAGGGTATAAAGCTATTATATAGCGTATAACGGCGCCGAGTAGGAGCTACCTCGATTATAGAATAGGTAAGGAGTAGCTTATTCTTATCTAGATCCTTAAGGAAGTCGAGGAAGTAGGTACTAGACTCTATACTCTTAAGCTAGTTCGATAGAAAGCCTCGAATCTAGTCGCTATCTACTCTAGTTAGAGAGTCCTTCGGATATCTAAAGGGCTATAATACTTTCTTAAGATACTACTAGTAGGGATAAAGAAGGCGCTTCGAAATAGCCTAGAAGAACTCCTATAGACGGTACTAAGCTCTATCGTAATCTAGGGGAGGTAGATTAACTACCTAAGTTACTATCTATTAAAACTTCTAGGTATTAATAGTCTTATACTTAGAGCTCCTTATAGGTAAGTATCTATACGGCTCTAACTCGTAGAAGGCTTACTTATAGTTCGTAGGAACGCTAACGGGTATAGAGTTACTATCGCTAGTATTAGGAAGCTAATTAAGGTCGATAAGCGCTACTATTAGCGCCCTAGAGTCTAGTTCTTACTAAGGCGAGTCTTCTTCTATATCTTTATCCTTAGGGTTAGGGGTAGAAAGGTTATCTTAGCTAGTACTATTAAGCTTATAAAGGGACTCGTCTAGATCTTCTTCGCTATCGTTATTATTCTTAGTTAATAGGAGCGCCTAAGATTTAGGCTCTAAGGTAGGCCTATTACGAGTACTTCTCCGCGTACTATATAAAGAACCGTTAGGTAAGGGGCCTATATCGTCGAAGAGGTTATTAAGGTCGATAATAGCCTTCTTCTTACCCTTTAGGCGTAGCGCTATAATATTAAACTCCTCCTAAGTATCGACTATCTCTTCGTCCTTATCCTTATTATTATCGTTACTATTTAGGGTAGGTAGAGACTTCTAACGCTAAGGTAACTACTAAGTCTACGTCTTAGGCTCTAGCTAAGAATCCTCGATAGAGGGCTAGATATCTTAAGGTTCGTCCTCGCTATTAGTACTAGGCGAGGCTACTAATAGCGTCTTCGAGCCGCGGATCTATAAGTTTATAGTCCTCGACTTCTTATCTAGGCTCTAATAATATAGTAGCTTAATACGGGTAAAGGACTCCTTTAACTTCTTAGGGCTCTCTTCGCTCTAAGTAATAGTCTTAGCTATATTAAGGACTAGCGTTATATCTTAGTAAGAGCTTATAGAACGACCGCGCTTCTAACTAACCTAACTTAGCTCCTTAGATACTACTTCGATATAAAGGCGAGTAGAATAAATAACGAACTAAGAGGGGTAGACTTACTAAGAAGTACCGCTTTAATCCGCTTTAAACTCGCCCTAAGTCTAGCTATAAAGGGCTCTAGTCTTATAGTCTATAGTAATATAGTAGTAGTTTTTATTATACTTATATCTATCGCGGGTACTTTAGGCGGCGCTAAGCTTATTCTAGCTCTTACGGTATAGCCTATCGTTAATCTCCTATAGATAGTCGTCGTCGATCTAAAGAAGACCTATCTAGGCGTTCTTACCTTCTATATACTTCTTCTTAGTAGTATAGTAATCTAGATAGATAGGCTTACGCGAGAAGGTCGTTAAATTCTTTAAGTTCTTATCGACTAGTTCTATCTTTACGTAGGCTAAGTAGTACTTATTAATAGCTACTATAACCTATCGCTAGTTCTAGCCTTTACTATAGGTATACTCGATTATAGGAGCTAGATTAATCGTCTCGTTCGAGGAAAGGAGGAGGCTAGGATCGCGCTTACTATTATCTATAGCTTACTAACGCCTATCGTTAATAAGGTACGGATAGCAGTAGAGGGGAGTAAGCGACTCGTTATTATTAATAATCTCCTAGATCTTAAGTATAGCCTCGCCTTAGCGGAGAAAATTCTTCTTAGATTCCTTTACTAAAGGTAGCCTCTTAGCGTTCGTATCGATTAGCCCCTCTACTTTTAGGCGATACTACTTAAAGTAGATAATTACGCTAGTAAGGACTAAGTCGAGGTACTCCTTAGTCTAGGCGGCCTTATTATTAATATAGCTAAAGAGATCTATTACTATAGTATTAAGATCGCTATTATACTCTTAAGATAGCTTATCGAGAGTACTAGAGATACCCTAAATAAGGCCTAAGTCGTAGTTACGGAAGTAGAGGCTCGTAAAATCGCTACGGTTCTTAACTATATAGCTTTAAAGACTTAAGGCGAGGTTACTAAGGACCTAGTTATTCTACTAGGAAGAGGTATAGCTACTAATAACTTAAGCGCCTTTAGTTAGAATAACTATAGTAAAGGAAGACTAAGTAGTCTTAGTAGTAGCTCGAGCTACTTTAACTTTAGCCTAGTTCGTAGGCGTAAATAAAGTAGTAGATAAAGAAGTAGTAGGCTAAGAATCCTTAGTAGGTATATCTTACTACTTAGCTAGCTACTTCTTAGCTACTAGCTTAGTAACGGTCTCGGCGCCTAGCTTAATAACGGGAGCTTTAGTAGGTAGGACGTTAGGATTCTCGATATTAGCTATCTTAAAGTAGTACTTATAAAGAGGCGTATAGAAAGTAAGGAATAAAGTAAGGAGTAGTAGTCGTAAAGTACTAATAGCGAGCGTATTAGAGAGCGTGTTCTAGAGCTTATAAATAAAGAGCGATTAGGTAGAGGTCTTAGAAAGTATATATAAACGTATATAGGCGCGAGCGAGAATCGTAATATAGAAGAAGGTAAGTTACTATAGAGGTAGGTAGCGAAGCTAGGAGTATTATAGTAGTAAATTTTCTAAACCTTATTACCCTAGGCGATAGCTATATATAGTAACGAGCTTAGGGAAGAAAGGTATATTAGTTTAGGTTAGAAGAAGTCTAGATAGCGTTAATAAGTAGTATAGATAGCTAGAAGTACTTCTAGTATAGTATAGAGAGCGTATTATTTAGGGAAGAAGGTAGGAGAGCTTAGAGAGGCCTAATATAGGCGTTTATATATACTAGTAGCCTATACGCGCGGTTTCCTCGAGTAACTAGTAAATTAGAGCTAAGATTAGAGTTCTTAGCTTATAATCGACTACCGCGCTTTACTCGAGTAAGCTTAGAAACTAGTAAGCCGTTAGTTAATATCGTTAGCTTAGAGACGGGTCCTTTTAGATTAGGTAGAAGGTACTAGTATATACTTAGGGATCTAGGGTCTAGCTATTACTTAAAACCTCGAATCCCCGATAGTTATCTCCTTCTTCCTTACTTTAAGGAGTCGATCTATAATAAGCCCTTCTATAACTAGCCCTACTATAAGGGACTATCGTTTCTAGTTATACGTACCTAGGTAGAGGTTCTCTAATTCGTAACTACGTATCTAGTTAAGATAGCGAATCCCTAAGACTCTAGTTCTAGTAACTCTTCTCGTTAAACTTATAACTTATAGATAGGGCCTATATTTCCTATTATCTACCTCGTTAGTACCTATAGCTAAATTTAGCTATATAGAGCGATTTCTAATCCTCCTTTACGTATCTTCTATATAGTAAGGATATAAAAGTTATAATTAAATATTAAATTAACGCCTATATCCTTATATATTAATTAAATAGAGTTTATCGTTAAAATTTTAAAAAAAATTAAGTAGTCTCGTATATATTATACGATAAAACAACTAACTTAATACGTTAAATAATAAATAAAATTTAAAAATTATACTAAAACCTTTCTTAACCTAGGTATACTCCTCCCCTACTTAGAAGAGTCCGACCTTAGACGTTCTCTAAAGAAGTATCGTTTCTAGTAGTAGGAAGGAGCTATACTATTACTATAGATACAAGCTTATTATATAGGGAAAGTTAAGTTTCTTAACTAAAAGTAGCGGATCGAAAATACTCTCGTCGAGGCGCGTTTAAGGGTAAGTATCTTATCTACTATAGATATTAGGTAAGGCTCCTAGGAGGGGTAAGTTAGTAAGTAGGGTAGTAGTAGTATTACGATTATAGTAGCGGCGCCGTTACCTATTTCTATCCCTTATAGCTATACTCTAGGGTAAGAAAGTAAGGAAGGCTAGTAGGTAAAGGTCTTTTATACTCTAGGAAATAGGGGCTAGCTAATTAGCGTCCCTCGTTTCCGTACGTAGCGTTATCGTCCTTAGTTCCTAGGTATATAAGTAGAGGAATCCTTAGCTTATTTCCTTTCGTTAAGCTAGATACTCTACTACTAAAAATCTATAGTATAGTAGAGTATTCTACTAAGAGAGCCGCGACTATAGCGCTTTTACGAGCGTAGGTATTACGTAGAGTATTTAGATTGTCGAAGCGTTAATACGAGTAGTAGGCGTATAAATTATATAGTACTAGGGTTAGCGGTAAAGCCGATATACCTACTTAGGCGTATTAAAGTTTACCTTCGGAGCAATAAGGCGGTATAGTTAGTATTAGAGTATTAATTCGCTACTTACGTTAGGAGCGAAGCGTAGAAAAATATATTAGTAGTAGGTATAAATCTTTATATAGTACGCGAAGCTTAGTTTAGGCTTAGCGTAGTCCGTACGAGAGTTCCTAGGCTAATTAGAGCTTAGCTTAGTAGCTAGTAGGTAAATAAAACAAGTTCTAAAGGAGTTTCTAACGTTCTTTATTAATAGCTTTAGAAGCTTTAAGAAGGTCTTACGCCTATAAGAGGTAGTAGAAGATAATAGTACTAGCTACGCTAGTCTACGCGTAAGGCGAGAGCCCTAAGGGCGCTAAAAGCGGTTATATAACGTTAAAGAGAGCACCTTTATACCTAGAAACTCCGCGTAGTTTAGATAGCTTTAAGTCCCTATATATATTATTATCTTCGAGGTAGGGGTAGTTATAGAGTCTAGCGCGTACTAGTATCGAGGTACTTCTTCTTAATCTTCTACTTCTTATAACGAAGAAGAAGCTAGCGAAGAAGGCTACTACTAAGGAGGATAAGTACTAGTTAGCTAAAGGCCTATACGTTTTAGTACCTTTCGTACTCTTAGTAATTCCTTCGAGTTTATTAAGTATACTAACGTATATACCGAATTCGTCTACGAGACTATACTATATAGTATACTACGAGTCTTCCGCGTTAAAGTATATACTCCCTTATACGAGCCTATTACGTATAGGTATATTATTAAAAAGAGTACTATTAAGTCTATAGAATAATCCCGCGTTTAACGGTAGTAAAACTAAGCGCTTATAGCCTCGTCTAGGGCTAAGGCTAGTATAGGTTAGGCGTACGTATATAGTCGTAGTAGCGTTAGCTACTTTAACGTAATTCTATAGTATTAGCGGAAGTATAGTTTCGAAGTTAGAGCTAGGCTATTAATCCGCTAAAGATATAGGCTATTATAAGCTTAGACTATATACGGGTTATTCCGTACCTATAAGGGTATAAGAGACCGTTTTCTTCGTTCTCCTTTACTCTTTAATAGTTAGAACTAGTAATACTAGAGATAGAGAAGGTAGAGGTAGAGGGCCTAGCTAAGAGGTAGAGCGCCTAGCTAGGTTAAGAATACCGCGGAGCGTAAGTAGAGCGTATAGAGCCCTATACGTTTATCGTTATCGTTAAAAATACTACTATTTAACTCCTAGTAGCTACGCGAGTTAAATAGTATATACTTTAACTATATTAGCTATTATCGAGGGCGATACTTATATTAGTAGATAAGGTATTAGACGGCGGCCTCGTCCGAGTTTCGTCTTACGCTTCTTACTACTATTAAAGAAGAGAAGGTCTAGAGAGTATAGAGATATCGAAGATATAGTAGCTTAGGTATAAAAGTCCGCGTAGTACGCGAAGCTAGGTTATTACGTAACTATAACGTTATTAAGGGATATCTAGTCGAGTATACTATCGGAGGTACTTATTAACGTTATTAATAGTATAGAGGCTACCTAGGTAGTCTACGCGTTAATACTTATCGAAGTCGATATAAGTAAAGTCCCTAATAACTCGTAGCGAACGGCGGTTATCGTATAAGTCGTACTAGAGTACTAATTCTTACCTACGGCGTTCGCGTTAACGATTATAATTCCTAGTATTCTAAGAAGGTCTAGCGAAGTTACTACCTTCGTCGTTATTAGATTTAATAGGCTAGCTATCTTCGTCGATCTAGCTAGGCTAGATATCTTCGTCTCCTTCTTCTAGTTCTAGCTCTAGTTCCTAATTATTATTAGGTATAGGTTCTTACTCCTTAATATTATTAGGCTCTAAGTTCCGTAGGTGTTCCGGAGTAAATTAATCTAGTAGAACTAGAGGTACCTACTAAAGTTCGGACCTATAGAAGTATCTAGTATTACCTTAGCGATCCTTAAGAACGGCTCTATCGAGTTCCTTAATAGAGAACGTTTAAGATCTATATCTAGTAGAAGCAATTCGANATAGCCCTCTCTAGCGGAAAGCGAGCTTAAGGTCGAATCTTTTATTAAGATCTAATCTACGTAAGAGTATATAGTCGCCTACTTTCTAGTTAACGTCCCTAGTACGCTTAGCTATATTCTAGTAAGTAACATAGATAAGGCGAAGGCGGTTAATACGGTCTTTAACTTCTTCTATAGTCTAGTTATATCGTCGAAGCTATATAGCTCGTAACTATAAAAGCTCTATAGTTCCTTTATCCTTAATTTTATAGAAAGCTTAAAGAAGGATCGTTAGATATACTAGTTCTATAGGTAGGATTATATCTCTTCCGTAGATAACTTTAGTAGGAGTACGGCTAGTAGAATACTTAATAGTAGTTTAGTCTACCTAGAGGTAGGCGTCGACCTATTTCTTCTAGCTAGTTCGATTCTCTTCTCTTAAGTTACGATAGATCTTAGAAATAGCCTTAATTAATAGCCTATAGTAGCGTTCGACGATCCTATTTACCTAGGGGTAGTAGAGTATAACTTTAATAGCCTTAACGCCTATCTATCTAAGTAATCGTTTAACTTCTTTATTATTCTTAGTCCTACTATCGAAGAAGATATAGTATACGTAACCGTACCTATAAAAGACGTCCTTATAGAGAAAATTAGTAACTATTAGAGCTATAACTTAGTTACTAGCGTAATAGACGACCCTAGCCTCGGCCTAGCTACTAAGATACTCGACTATAACTATAAGGCTCCCTTTGTCGTCTACTTGTATAATATTAACGCCCTATCTAGTACTAACGGAGGCTTACTATAAGTATCGAGCTAGCGAGAACTATTAATCCTTATAGTCTTTCTTATAGACTTCGTATACTCGAACTCGGTTCTTAATATCTCTCGTTATACTAGCCTAGTAGTACTAAGCTCTAATCGCCGTAAGAGTAGCCTCCTATCCCTTATAGCCTCGTTAATTATAAAGAGACTCGAAGATTCTCTTCTAAGTAGCTAGGTTATCGATTACTACCTATAGTAGGGCGTTATACGTAGCCTAGAAAAAGAGCTTCTAGTTCCTAACTAAATATCTTATAGTACGGATCTTCTAGCGGTAGAAGTCTAAGGATTTAACTCGTACTATACGCTAACTAGTTACTTTAAAGAAAGCGATATTATAAGAGTTATCGCTATAGTCTCCGTTAAGGAATCGCCTAGCTAGAAGATCGCC